>PVJA010007682.1:0-67497 GCA_004027025.1 Myocastor coypus
ATAAAGAAATCAACCAGCAACAAATGCTGGAGAGGCTGTGGGGAAAAAGGAACCCTTCTCCACTGCTGGTGGGAATGCAGATTGGTGCAACCATTATGGAAAGCAGTGTGGAGGATCCTTACAAAACTAGAATTGCAAGTTCCGTTCAATCCAGCTATCCCCCTACTGGGAATTTTCCCAGAAGAACTGAAAACTTCATACCATAGCGATATCTGTGCACCTATGTTTATAGCAGCCCAATTTGTAATAGTCAGATTTTGGAAACAACCAAAATGTCTATCATTTGAAGAATGGTTAAAAAAATGTGTTATTTTTATAGAATGGAATACTACTCATCCATAAAGAATGATAAGTTTGAAGACTTCATATATAAGTGGATGTATATTGAACATATACTCATTAGTGAAATAAACCAGACCTATATGTGTAAATATCATATAGTCTCCCTAATATAAGAACTTTAAAGAAGAAAGCAAGAACTTAAGGGCATAACACAACTGAATGTGTTATGGCCTAAACAACGAAGCGACTGGAAGCAGATAAAGCAGAAAACATCAATAGCAAAACCATACACTTATGTACACAGGATGAATCAGATATTGGTCTCAAGAACCTTCGAAAGGTTCAGCATATTGATTATAGCACAATGTAACGCTAAAATTATGTTTGGAATACATGTCACTCTTGTCTTATTTTTTTTTTTTTTGTCTTTTTGAGAGAAGGTCTCGCTATGAAGTTGAGGCTGGTCCTGAGCTCACTTTTGTAGCCCAGGCTGGTCTCGAACTCGCACCAATCCTCCTGCCTCAGCCTCCCGAGTGCTGGGATTACAGGCCTGCGCCACCATGCCCGGCTAGTCATGTCTTTTTGATATGTAGTGCTCCAGGTATAAACTTAGTTACTGTCATTCTCTCAAGAGTAGTACTTGAAAATAAGACACTGGGCCAAAAACCATATTCTTGACTGGCTACAATTTTGTATTTCCTTCAATTTCCAAATATCTGTGTCAAAATTGTTTAACTGCTTATATCACATTGTATGGAAAGTTATTAGAATATCAATGATGGTCAGAAAATATCATTTCCAAGCTAAGTCAAAGATATTTGATACTCAGAAAGCCAGTGATGATAAGCCCCCTACCTATGCTATAGAGTAATAGTATCACAAAGCTTTTCTGCTGGAGGGTTGAGAATGTAAGTTAACAGAACGACAACTGGAGAAAAAGAAGGGCTATAAGGATAGCCAATATTTTGGACCTAGCCCTTCAAGTTCAATAAAGACCAAGGATATAAGAGAACCTGTGCTGTAATATCCTGTAACTCAGAGGTGTCCCAAATTTCCTGGTCCAGGAGATTATTGGACCTCAGTGGAAAGGGATGCATGAACTGTAGTGCGTTTAAGGAGAAAAACATTCTCTCAGGCTTTCACAGAAAGCAAAATGGCCAAGCAATGGCCGTGACTCGTGCTGAAGGCTAACACTAACAACAGTTCTACAAAGTACTGTCTATGGTCTCAAATTTAATCCTGAGGGGATTTGACCCTGGAAGATACAAAAAAAAAAATGAATGTTTAGTTATACAGGTCTTGCATCGACTTGCCCTTGACCACCCAAGCAAGTAAAAAAATCCTTAATTACAATGCATGGAACGCAGAGCTAGATTGGTGAGATGAGCTTTAGGAGGCTTAGATTCAATAGCCTCCAACATCACAACCTTCACTGGTGGCACACTGCAATTGCAAAACCTTTGACTGTGTATGCATCTGCTTCCTCTTAGTCCAAAGAGAAGTATATTCTTTCCTTTTTTTTCTTTCTTTCTTTTTTCTGTGCAACATCAATAGGGAGGTGGGTCATGCCCACACACTGCACTCTATAGAATGATTGTGAGGACAATATGAAATATGTCAACTTTCAAAGAAAAGAAGGGGGAAAAGAAAAAAAAAGTAATGTGGATTTAGAAAGGTTAATGTTTAATTGTTTGATCAATCTTATATACCTATATGTATTAATCTAAACTGATCTGATGATGAAAATTTGTAATATAACCATTGTTAAATTTAAACAACAAAAAAATTGAAAAAAAAATGTGTCACTTTGTGAAAAATAGCGCAAGTTGTATTTAAAAATATAGCTGCTTTGTTACTATAGTTTACGATTTGTCGACCAATTAATATAGTACAGATAGTAACCATTTATTGCACACCATTTTCCAATTAATTAAAAATATTAGCATATTAGTATATTATATTGATTTACCAATATTTATACATTATCACCAAGTTCATTTTTGCACATTATATAGATGTGTATTTACTAACATTTTTTATGTGTTCCAGAACTATGACTTAACATTTAATTTGGTTGTAATACCTACTTAGGCTTCTCTTGCTCTGCTGACTTCTCATGCTTTCCTTGGTTTTGACAACTTTCACATTGCAACAATTGTGTTAAAATACACAGCATACACTATAGTATCTTAGCTATTTCCCAGTACATAATTTAATGATATAAAATGCATTATCATAGTGCAACAATTATACCAGCCATCTCTTTTCCTTCTGCAAAACTAAAACTCTGTACTCACTATGAATTACTCAGAATCTTGGTAATGCCCAGTTCTGCTTTCTGCCTCTCTGACTTTGACTAGTCTGTAGTCCTCATGTAAGTGGAACCATACATTTATCCTTTTACGACTGGGTTATTTTCCTTTACCTACTTTCCTCCAGATTTATCCATGTTTTAAAATGTATCCAAAATTGAAAGTTGGGATATATATATATATATATATATATATATATATATATATATATATATGTAATTTTTGCTTGTGTGTTCTTCTATGGATGGTCCCTTGTGTTGGTCCATCTCTTGGTTGTTGTGAACAGTGAAGGTCAATAATCCTTTTGAGTTGAAGCTTTCAATTCTTTCGAGACTATACCCAAAAGTAGAGTTGCTGGGTTATATGTAATTATATTTCACCTTTTTTGAGGGATAACTGTATTGTTTCCTTGGCAGTTCCTATAATTTATATTTTTACCAGCAGAACTCAAGTGCTTCAGCTTCTTGATCTTCTTGAAAATTAACTTTCTTCCTTCCTTCTATCTCTGCTTCCTTCTTTCCATCAGATAGTTTTTTTTTTTTAATAATGAATGTCCTTCCTGGTGCTAGTGAACTGCCTTGAGTGATAGAAGGAGAAGGAGAAAAGAGAGGGTGAGTGGAGGAGAATGGAGTTAGGAAAGGCAAGTGGAAAAATAAACCCAGAAGCACAGGATAGAATTAATAGCATTCCTATACAGCAATAAGAAACTCACTGAGCGAAGAAAGTAAGAAAACAATACCTGTAAGCATAATCTCAAGAAAAATGAAATATTATTTTTTTATTATGGCTGGCTCAGCCTGTCCTGGGGTGGGGCTGGTGCATCATGTGGTGTAGGGGATCCAATAGTGATCTCTGCAGTTGCCTCAGCTTGCCTCAGCAAGCGCTTTATACCAATGAGCTATCTCACCAGCCCCATGGTTAATTAAATTGAAGAACGAAGTGGGAGAAATGTGCAATGAAAACTACAGTACTCTGAAAAAGTTGAGCAATGATAGTTTTAGAAATTTGAAAGATATCTGCTGTTCCTTGATAGGCAGAACTAATATGGTGAAAATGACCTACATCTGAAACTATTATACAGATTTATCTGTATAATAATCCCAATCAGAATACCAGTAATATTCCTCACAGAATTATAGAAAGCAATCTTAATTCGTATAGAACTGGAAGAGACCTAGGACAGTAGAAGCAATCCTTGGTAACAAGTGCAAGGAAACGGGCATCTTAATCCCAGAATTTAAGTTATTCTGCAAAGTTACCGTGATTAAGACATGATATTGTACCACATTAGGCATTTGAATCAGTGGAACAAAACAAATAATGCATAGACAACTCAAGGTACACTAAACAATGTTATCTTTGACAAAGGGCCCAAGCACCTTAACTGAAGGAGAGATGATATCTTTTAAGACATGGGACTGGAAAAACTGACTTCTACATGCCCAAAGTTGAACCTGTTGTACTCATATATCTCATGGTAAACTAAAGTTAAAGTAGAGCAAACATATAAATATTAAAACTTACTTTTCTGAAGATAGCATAGGTAGAACTCTGAAGACCTAAGATGAGACAAACATTTTATTAATAAAACACTGGTTGCCCCAGAAATATTGCAAAGAATCATCAAATGGTTCAGATCAAATTTAAGAAGTGTCTGGAGGGCAAAGTATATCACTAACAGAAGAGACAGCCACGGAATAGAAAAAAAGAAGACTCATATGTATGATGTATAAAGAACTTAATAAGTAAGATTCTTCTAATTAATTAATTAATTAATTTTAATTTTTTTTTTTTGTAGTAGTGGGGATTGAACTTGGCACATTGAGCTTACCAAGCAGGCACTTATGCAAGTGAGCTATCTTCTCTACCCTGATTCTTCTAATTTAAAAACACAATTCCAAACCTGGCCATGGAAATAGACAGTTTTCAGCTCAGTAAGTAATTAAATGAAAAAAATGCTTAATGTCACTGGCCATTTGAGGAGATCAAATTAAAGCAACACTGAGCTTCCATCTCACTCAAGAAAGGAAGGCTATTAAGATATCAACAAGTAACAAATGTTGATGAGGCTATGGATATAAAGCGGCCCTTCTTCATTGTTGGTGGGAATAGAGATTGATACCACCACTGTGGAAATCAGTATGAACATTAGTAAAACTATTTAAAGTAGAAGTCGCATTCGATCCAACTATTCTCCTTGTAAGAATCTTCCTGAAATAGTTGAAGTCGTCATACCAAAGTGATAAATGTATACCCATGTTTATAGCAGCACAATATGTGATAGTTTAATCTTGGGAACAGCCCATATGCCCAGTAAGAGATGACTAGATCAAGTAAATGTTGTATGTAGTTATAATGCAGAAGTACTCTGACATAATGAAGGACAGACTTGAGGTATTTTTAGGTAAATAGATGCATCTTGAAACCATGCTTTTAATTGAAATGAATTGGACACACATATTAAAATACTGTGCTGTTTTATTTGTGTAAAAACTGAAAGCAAGGTTTGGCTCATTGGTGCATGCCTTCAATCCCAGCTTTCAGGAGGCTGAGATAGTAGGCTGGCTGTGCATCTGAGACCAGCCTGGGTTACATGGTGATACTCTGTTTCAAACAAACAACACTACTTCCTCCACAAACATAGAAACCGAAAGCACAAATCACAACCAAAATGGATGATAGACACTAGGTAATAGGAAGACACTTTTTCACAAGGGAAGGGGATAAAGAAATGGGAGAAAAGTGTAGTAAGGGAAAAGGGATTAAAGAATCAAAATGAATTGAAGGAATAAATAGAAATAAAGCTTTATTCAGTTGACTTTTGTTTTTTCAATAGTAGGGATCAAATTCAGAACCTTGCATTTGCTAGACGCGTGTTTATACCACTGAGCTATCACCCCAGGACCCTAAAGCTTTTTTTTTTTTTTTTTAACCACGAGAGGAATAAAGTTTGGAGAAGGGGACAAAAAAATCTATGTCTTGTACACATACACATCCTGCATAATGAATGAGATTATCTTCCCCTGGCATGTACTAATAAAAATATTTTAGAACTGGCAATATTGGCAAAACTGTCACATTGTTATTTCTTACTAAAAGTAATTTAAAAAAGAAAAAAAAGAAAAAAAGAAAAGCACCCAGTGCCTGAAAGACAGCTCAGTAGAATAAGCACTTGTCTGGCAAGGGCAAGGTCCCGAGTTCAATCCCTAGTCCCTCAAAAAAAAAAAAAAAAAAAAAAAACAGCACCCAGTGCTTTGCTACTTAGTCATGCAGGCAGTCATGCAAAAGACTCAATAATTCCCTCCATTAATCTTCAATTATTTTCCCCAAGCAAGACTTAATCCTTTCCAAGATGCCATTTGTAATCAACACAGCATCTTTTCATATAAAATTAATTGACTTTCTAGGATGCCATAATGATCCCACTTTTACAAGATATCTGTCAGTCTCCCTTTGTCTCTCTGTCTCTTATAAACTGTTGGAGTCACAAAAATAGATATATTAACAATGAATTAATGTGTTTTAAATAATTAAATTTGAAATGTATAATGTACATGTAACAGCTCCTTACAGTGAATGTAACCATTATATACTGTAAACATGTACTAATAAAATAAGAAATAAAGTAATAATAATATTTTAGAAAGGATGAAACTCCTGTGTTCCAAATCAATTTATTACACATACATGTTAACCCCTAGTGTCCTTGAAAACAATATAATTTTATTTTTGTTCATATCCTAGAGCTCAAATCCTGATTCACTTCAAGAGAGATTTCACAGGAAGCAGGAAAGACTGTAGCATTAAAAAATTCATTTATACTGTTGTGATAGCTCAATAGTTCTTTATTTTTAAGCAAGCATACAAAATATACAAGGTTGGAAGCATAAATTAAATGAGCATGAAGAGTTAAGTTAGAAAAGTTTAACAAAAAACAAGAGGGCGGAATCCCCTCTATCAATGGCCAAAGGCATCCAAAGAAATTATGAAAATTCCAACAATAATTAAACGTCCATTTAGAAAGGACTTTTTGCCTTAATGTACTTCACACTAAATAAATTTTTGCCAAATAAACTAGTCTGACTTAGTTATATTGTATATCAAGACATTACATTGTACTCTATAAATAACATATAATTTTTATTTATCAAATTATATCTTAAAGATGAGGAAATCAGAAATATTAATTAAGTATTAATTCAAAATTAATGTTAATAAATTTATGTGAGCTATCAAAGAATGCTATACTACAGTGTGAATGTCTTATACAGTGTAAATCCTTACCCCCTGCCTTACGTTAACATGGTGAAATTGAATCTAGCAATTATTACAACAAATGTTGTAATCTAAAGCTCAAACACATTTTCCAAATTTTGGAATTGAGTACAAACAAAATAACATTTATGCGGGAAATATTTCTGCCCAAGATGTAGGGACACCCTAATGAGTTGGTTATGTGATTTGCATTGCTTCATGACTAGTGAGGTTAAACATCTCTTCATGCATTCCTTGACTATATATTTTATTTGTGGAAATTGTGAGAGCATTTCGCATTCAGACTGTGTTGATATTGTTCCTGAGTTGTATGAGTTCTTTCTATATTCTAGGCATTATTAAGCTATTATACATAATTCACCATATTCTCATATTTCATGGGACATGAATGCTCATTTCAAAGAAGCTTGCAAACTTTTTGAGAAATATATTCAACTAACCATTTCATTTTAAAATGTTTTAGAGGGGCTGGGCAGATGGCTCAGTAGAATAAGTGCTTGCCTGAGTTCAATCCCTGGTCCTGCAAAAAAAAAAAACAAAAAAAAACAAAAAAAAAAACAAAGAGTTGTATTTAGGGCCCGGTGGGATGGCTCAGTGGTCTAAAGCGCCTGCTTGGGAAAGCTTGGGCGGCTTCAGGGACCGCGGTTCGATCCCGGGCACCACATGCTGTGCCAGCTCTGCCCTTGGGGTGGGCTGAGCCGGCCATAAAAATGAGTGAATAAACAAAGGTTCTGAAACAAGAAAATAAAATAAAATAAATTCTAAAAATAAAAAATAAAATGTTTTAGATCCCATAATCTTATTGCTAGTGAGTGCTTCCTACTAGACCTTACATTCAATTTAAAATGACTAAGATATCTTTTTTTTTCTTGCTTCAGAACCCTTGTTTGTTTATTCACTCATTTTCATGGCCGGCTCAGCCCGCCCCCAGGGCAGGGCTGGCGCAGCATGTGGTGCCGGGGATCGAAGCACAGTCCCTGAAGCCACCCAAGCTTTCCCAAGCAGGTGCTTTAGACCACTGAGCCATCCCACCGGGCCCTAACTTTAACCTAGAGAATGTTTTCTTTGCAATAAAAGGAGAAAAAATGTGATAAGTCACTTATTTATATATTTTCCATTGAGTTCTTCTCCTGAAGAAAAGCCACATGACTGATATATCTAAATTATTAGTGGTAGAATTAAATAAGACCTATAGGTCATAGTTTGTCATTACAGTGGTGGATTGCAAGAAATGTACTTTTTAAAAGAATTTGAAGATAATAGTGAGACAAACAGAGGAGCTTTTAAGCTTTCAATTTCCAGACTGGGAACTACATGATGGGCTGTGGTTCTGTGGTACTATAAAATAAAGGAAAACTATAGTTGGTCTACAAGTATAGGAATCACCCTATGGAACATGTGCTGTAGTTAACTACTATCGTTAAAAGCTCTTAATATATTTGCTATCACTGATTTAGAGGGAGAAGAGTTAGGAGGCAATTAAATGGATGTCTAGAAAAGTATTTGTTACCTGTTTTCTCACAGTAACTGCTATATCATCTTCAATGTGAAGAAAAACTAAAGAAATTGATGGAAGTGATTTTTTAAACATGAGATAAAGATACTCTTCTCTCTTTATGAAATAGATGGATCTAAAATGTAGTCCACATTCTAGAAAAAAACGTCAGGTAGGGATCTGTAGGTGGATTAAAAATATCAAAATACCAAAATATTAACATCAAGCATATCTTAGGAAAAACAGTGTTTGTACTTTGCAGGATTTTTGCCTTATGTGATTTCCTGGAATACCGAAACTGATTATCTGCTTATCCAGCAGACTGACAATTACAGATGGAAGGCTTTACAATTTTCATCCCTGATACTTTGAAAAATTCAGGAAGAATGCTAGTGTCTGTATAATCAGAAAGCAGATCTCAACTAGCATTTTTCATGCTGACATTTATCATAGAAACACGGCTTTATAGGCAGAGACAGAGCAAACCCCTTGGAAGAATAACTAGGAAGAAAACATCTATCATTTATGATGCTCTTATAGTGTTATTTAGACTTCATGGGCTCCTAGTTTCGACAAGTTTCACTGAGCCATATTTATTTTGCATTTTTAATAACAGAACTTCTTGTAATACTTTTTTTTCCTTTATGGAGTATTCTCTGGCCCTAGAAAATTGAAAAAAAATAAGAAAAAACTACTAATAATGACTGTAGCTCAACAGTAGCTGAAGACGTAGCCCTATTCTCCATCTGCATTGAATTTTGCATTCTGATGAGAGATTGACATGTGCAGAAGCATATTTCTCTTGGGTTGACCCATGGAATACTTTTACCTCCCAAACATTTTGAAAGCTACTTACCTGTGCTACTGACTTGCCACTTAAGTGAGATCTTCACTGACTGATTCCCATGTACATATTCTACAGTGCTCTATTTGGTACAGATAGAATCCTCCCTGTTTTTGAAGATTATTATCCAAGTAGATTTTATAGACTGGAACTTGTACATCATTTGCAATGTTTTCAGATAAGAGGGATTCCCTTGAGAAGTGACACACAAAGTGTATAGCAGAAAATCCTTTCAAATTAAAGCACTTTCTACTTTTCTTATATTTTTACTTATTAGCCCGAAAGATTATATTAATAGTTTACTTCACATTTCTTTTTATTTTTTTCCAACCAATTGAACCATTCATGTTTAACTCATAATTATTAAGTACATAATATAAATGTTTTGTGTTTTGCATGCAATATCTTTATAATACCCGTAGAAAATTATTAGCATCATTTCATAGGTAGGCAATCTCAGCCTCAGAGTCTTTATTCAAGTCATTTTGATAAATAAATATAACCTGAGGTCATAATGTTAAGTGAAACAAATCAGACACAGAAGGTAAAATATTACATTATTTCTCCTATGTGAAAAACTCAGTATAAATAAAGAGCAAAATCAAAGACAGATGATAAAAAACAGGACACAGATGGGAAGGGGAGTGAGAAATGGAGGGAAAGAAGGAGAGGAAGGGAAGAAGTCTACAGAGAATTGTGCTTTGTACATATACCAACTCTCCTTGATGAATATAATTATTTTGTGCTGCAAACATGCACCACTAAAAATTAGATTTCTTAACATTTCTGATAATAATACGGAGTCAGAGATTCAAAAGAGCCTATCTGACTCTATAAAAGATATTTTAAAACTCTTCAATGGTAGTGTAGAGCCTAAGATATAAGATATGTCAGGATAAATTACCAAAAACATGATATCTTAATATAGAAGTTTCCCTCTTTTTATTTCACAGACCAAGTAGGGCACTCCTTCTCCATGAGATCACTTAGGACCCAAACTTCTATCTTAGAACATCCCCATGACCTAGGAATGTTCCTCATTGGCAGAATCAAAATTGGGTTGTTGTTGAATCTTCATTTCAGCCCATGGGAAGGAAGAGGAAAAGAGAAACAGAAAGCTCAAGTATTTTTATTTTGAAGGATGTGAATAAGAAGATACAGATATCGTTTCCCTTCATAGCATTTTAGCTGGTTTCATAGTCACACCCAGATGAAAAGGAAGCTGGGAAATGTCGGTAAATGAACTGGGATGTGCCTTACCTATATTCTATGGTATGAATGTTGGTGTCCCCTAAAAATCACATGTTGGAACCTAATACACACTGTGATAACATTAAGTGGTCGTCAGTCACTTTGAGAAGTGATTAAATCATGAGGCTCCCCCCTCATTAATAGGATTGATACACTTGTAAAATAGGTTCAAGAAAGCATTCTTGTGCCCTGCTATGTGAGAATGTGGCAAGAAAGTCCATCTCTGACATAAAGAACAAGTATTCACCATACGCCAAATCTGCTGACACCTTGATCTTGGATTTCTCAGACTCTAGAATTGGAAGCAGTAAATTTCCATTGTGTGAAATGACCTAGTTAATGTTCCTTTTTCTTTTTCTTTTTTTGTGTCTTTTTAAGATAGGGTCTCACTATGCAGTTCAGGCTCGCCTTGAGCTCATTTTTGTGTCCCAGGCTGATCACAAACTCACACTGATCCTCCTGCCTCAGCCTCCCAAGTGCTGGGATTACAGGCATGCACCACCACTCCCAGCTAATGTTCCTTTTTATAACAGCCTGAACTTGGGAGAGGTACTATTAGTAAAAGGAAGAGAATAAAAGGTTCATGAAACAACCACTAGTTCACCTACCAACAGCAGACTAAAGCACCTGCTTAGCAAATTTACACAAGCCCAGGACTGCCATTTGAACCCCACCACATGCTACACCAGCCCCACTCCCAGGGGAGGCTAAAAGTTCCAGAGTCCTGGCATGGTGGCATGGACCTGTAATTCCAGTGCTTGGGAGGCTGAAAACAGGAGGATCACTGGGAGTCTGAGCTGTGTAATGAGACCCTGTAGCAACCAAATACATTAAAATAAAAGTGAACACTCTGACATTACCACTCTGGTTATTAGGGGTATGAATCCTTAGAAAGACAAAGACTTGTACAGCAACTGCATTGACTTAAATAATCATCCTACTATTCTCTTAGTTTCATAGCTCAGCATGGGAAGTTTAGTTTAGGGGCGTTGATTAGGTTAACATTTATATAGTAGTGCAACTTTTGCTCTGTCTGTGGTTATTATTCAGCTGTTCTTAGGATATTCACAACCTGAGGCACCAAGGTGATCTTTTTAGTCTTTTATTATTGTAAATATATCTTGACTTAACCTTTTTTTGCTGAGCAATACACTCAGTTAGAAAGGAGAACTTCATTCTTGTAATATTGATACTGCCACAGAGAGGATCATGTTTAGGCATCCATCCACTCTGTCTCTGTGTGTACATGCTGGCAGTTGCTGAGATAAAAGTCAGGTATGGATTTCATGGTTTATATATAGCACTGTTATTTGTATTCTAAACACAAGTGGTATGCAGATATTCTCCTACAGCAGCTATGGACTGCATTCACAAAAGAGAGATGTTACCTTATAGAAGATTATATACTAAAGTGGATTTTTACAGCAGTAGTGTGACAGGGGATAAATAACTCCTAACCTCTTAGCTGTAAGCTGTGCCAAGTACATATTTCCTGAGTACAGAAGGATCAATTTTGAGGAGAAAGTTGGCTAAAATTAGGAAAGGCTTATTGAGAGGAAGATCCTAAGGGAAAAGAGGAGTCCCAAAATTGGATCGCTGCAAAACCAGTAAAACCACAGCATAGGTTAATGTGAGTCAACCTAGAATAAACCAATAGGATTGAAAACATAGTCACATAGGAAACATTGATCAAATAGGGAAGTGAAACAGATTGCAAATTCAGATGGTCACATCATTCATTTTACCTTTTTCTATAACTTCCAAAATAGAACAAAAGAGGGGCCAGGGAGATAGTGCCGTAGGATAAGTGCTTGCCCGGCAAGTGCAGGGTTCTGAGTTCAATCCCTGGTACTGGGAAGAAAACAACAACAACAACAACAACAAAAAGAACAAAAGGAGTTTTGGAAAGGGGCAGCAAGGAATAGGAAGATGAGTTTGGATGTTGTAGGCACTTACTGATGCCTCCCTGGATTTACTGGACCAGGTGATGTTAATTACAATATAATGGCAACTTGCTGTTTTTCCCTGAGAGGAGCTCCCAGGCCTGGCTATTGCATCTCTGTCTTGAAGCCTCGCCTTCTTCAGTGCACCTTCACCCACAATTTGGGTGTGTTTGAACCTTCTGCACTCAAACTCTTCTCCACTCATACTCAAAGTCAATTCCATGTCTGACTGCCTATTAATTCCCATCTAACTTAGCTGTTTATGATAGTATTATCTTCTGGAATTTGCTCAGGAAAAGTTCATCCTGTGAATGAAAAGTTCTATCTTTTGGAGCAAGTGCAAAAATATCTCTCCAAGAGATTTTTAGTTTTTTAAAGCAAAAATATAAGTTTATGAGGATTTTTAAAAGGCAGACACGGAACTAGATAGACTAGAGCTGTAGCATAGAAGCAGTAGACAATGTTTAACTGTATGGGACCTTATTTGAGGATAAATATAAGACTGTGGGCAGGAAGATGAATTATTTAATGTGATGTAAGGAGAACTATGGAAGTGGTTTATTTAGCAAGTATTCCTCTTGTTATCCATTTGACTCTGTCAGTGTATGTGATTTTTTAATTGGTTTGTTTGTTTTCTTTCTGGACACGGTGACCTATCTTTACACAGAGAAGCCAACCTGTTTGCTTAGGTTTATCTGCATGAACCAGAATCAACTGACTTTTCTTAGCCCAATGGGACAAGAAGATATTCTGCTCATGTGCTTCTTTGTCACAAGACTAATTTTGCAGTTCTTTTTATTTATTGTCATTCAGCTTAAAATGTCAAGGTTGCCTTTTTAATTGTCAGTGATCCCTATTGAGTTTTTGATGTATGTTGAAAAGGTAGCTGCTGGTGGCTGTTTTTATGGGGTGTTTTGTGTTTTATTTTGGCTTAAATCTGTTTTTACGGCTCAAATATTGTCAGAAGATGCATTGTCTCTACTGGAAATTCTACTGCTCAATGCACAGGTTACCTCCACTATGACAGCTTTGTATCTTTAGTGTCAGAT
Source organism: Myocastor coypus (assembly GCA_004027025.1). Taxonomy (NCBI): domain Eukaryota; kingdom Metazoa; phylum Chordata; class Mammalia; order Rodentia; family Myocastoridae; genus Myocastor; species Myocastor coypus. The sequence continues at coordinate 13,452 of PVJA010007682.1, forward strand.
ACACTGCTCCCAAGTCATACTGGATTTACACATTCCATTATACTTCTATTGAACGGCTCTTAATCTGTGCAGAAGAAAACCTGCTACAACCAGCAAATTTTATACACTTGCATTTAATGGGAACCTTTCTTGGCAAAGGACAATTGTATGAGGAACATTCTAACTAGATCTGGTTCTCTTTTGCAAGACAAACCTTATAAAAAGGCTAACTCTGGTGTTATTTTGATATTAAGATGTAAGTCCTAGTCTGTTCTATTTAATAAATTATCTACCCCACCCTACAATGCACAATAATTTCTAGGAAGCTTCCTGAATATGTCCTGTTTTAGTTACTGGAAGACAGATTTTATTTAAAAAGCAATTTCATGCTGAATTGGGTGGCAAGATATATATCTTGCCATCTTCCTGGGATAACCTTACTATATATACTCTTATACTGATTATATTTCAAAGGATGTTTTTAGTCATAGTACTGTTGGATTCATGCAATTGGAAGTTGATTAATATTGTTCTTAAGAATTTATTGAATGAATTTATGTTTAGAGAGATACCTTGAAATTAAAAGGGGAAGAAAATTTGTTTCCCTACAGCTTACATTTTGACATTCTGAGGTAGGTAATGTCTGCTCCTTAGACTCGCCCTTTCTCCCATTGTATTTTCTCTCCTAAAGCCTTGTAAAGGCAAAATAACAAGAGATGAGAGAGACTGTTGGTAGTCTCCTCATTTGTGTAGTAGGGATAATAATACCTGCTTTGAAAAGCTGTGATGAGGAAGAAATGAAAATATAGATTGTATACATTATTCAATATGTAGTTAATGATTTTGGAAGCTTCTGAATAGAAGTTATACTCTATAATTATCTACAAACCACTGACTGTGTTTGTTGTATTCTTTTTTTATTTCTGTTTTTCTCTTCCGTGTTCTTCTCTTAACTATGCTCTGACTTTGACTTTCCTCTAATTGTATGTGTGAGTGTTTCCTTCTCTCTTTGCTCTAGAATTATTTAGAACCTCTTTATGTTCTTTGATATTTTACTTAATGTGGACATCTCTTAAGATCTATAATTATGTTCAGAAACCTCTTATGGTGGAAATCTCCCTAAAGACAAAATAGTAATCAGAACAGAGGGAGAAGAACTTATGGTAAGAGGAAGAGGACATAAAAAGGAAACTCAGCATTCTTGTTGACAAGATAGGCTATTTACTGAGCATCTTTTTTTATGTTTGGAACTATCCTACAAGTAGAAGATATGTTCTGAACTTCAGTGTTTATCACTCTATTAAAACAATAAGTATTTTAGACTTGCTAAAACTAATAGATATCGGGTAATATGAAAACAAATCCTAAACCAGAATATGCCCATTAATAATTATAATTGCCAGGTGTGGCATTCTTATATTAACTTAAACAATGTTGGAGCTCTGGTATGAGAGGATTATTTCAGTTAATGTCAGATAATTAAGCTTTGAATCATAGCAGTGTCTACCTTTTTCCCTTTCTCATTTAGGTCCTTCTTTTGCGATCGGTATTCTGACCTTGCTTTCACAGTTCAACATATTTTTTCTGCCCCCTACTTAGACCTCTCACTGTTAGTGTTTTAAGTGTCATTCACTTTACAAGGCACCTACTCCTATAGCTCAGCAGTTCTACTTTATTGCAGACGCTATCTTACTTATCTTTTATCTCTTTCAAAAGAAGAAAAGAAACTAAGGAGTGTACAAGGCAAAGAAAACTTCTCAAAACTGGCTTGATGTTATCTCTGAGGAAGCTTTGCTTACTTTGCAGAAACTAATGCCATGCATGACTCTATGTTGCTTAGTATGATTTGTCACTTGGGATTCTCACGAATTTGATATGAGGTCCTGCCTGGCTCAGCTCCTCATTAGAATGCACTACAATTTGTCTACTTCAAACTCACAAGGAATAGAGGACATTCACTTTGACATCTGTTCTTCAGAAGCAGCCCATTAATATGGCAGTTGGTGTATCAGCTTCTTAATGAAATATTTTCTCCTCAATCAGCCTTATTCAAGGTCATGGCTAATCATAGGCTATTTTTCTTTGTACCTTTACATTTTGACAGTCACCATATGCCTTGGTAGTGTGCAGAACCTCTCTGCAAGGGAGCAATATACATGGTACAAACATTAGGGTAGTGCCAACACTGTCAGTATCCCAGGATTCTATCTGGAATGCATAATAAGTGACCATTATTATAATATGCAGTGTACAAAATGTTACAAAGCCTGTTGCTACAGAATGCTTCCTTCCAACTGATGTAAATGATTTCCAATATAGAAATTTCATGGTTAAATGCTATCAGATTCTAGAGAGTAAACCAGAGTGTCACAACTTTTTCAGGCTTTTGGTGGACTTTGGGAAACACAGCAATGGAAATGAAGAAAAAATCAATAAGAGACAAAAGCTCAGGTCAGGTGGAGATCCTCTTTCTCCTGTCCAGAGAAGAACTGACCCAAGAACTGTAGAGTGTTTACTTATAACTCGGAGAGGTTGTTGTCAATTTCAACCTCTTTACCCAGCAATCAGTTAACAAGATGCAGAGATCTGTTTAAATTGTTTGAGGTGCTCTTTGCTTCTTTGATGGGCTTTATCCTGCACATATGATTAACTTCCAGCTTTTGCAGCTCCCAGCACCATATACTGTGTATATGTTGTGTGTGCATATATCATCTTATTTGGTACATATATAACTAGTGGGAACAAGGTCAAACCTGAGACTTGGAGGCTGAGATGCCTAGTCAGGATCAAACTGCAATGTAATGAAGATTCTAGAGCTATGAATAGTTGAAAATAAAACCCCAATAAACTACCACTGCTTTATTTTTATTATTTTTTTCATTTATATCTTTGGTAGAGGGGCTGGGGAGATAGCTCAGTAGAGTAAGTGCTTGCCTGAAAAGCACAAGGGTCTGACTTCAATCCCCAGTTCCACAAAATATAAAAAATATTTGGTACAGGGTCCTAATACGCAGCTCAGGCTCCTAGTGATCCTCCTGTTTTCAACTTCCCAAGTACTGAGATTACAGACATGAGCCACTATTCCCAGACTGGGTTACAGGGTGTGGCTGATGTAGCATTTGGGACTGTGGATCAAACCCTAGTCCCTGTGCTTGCAAAAGCAAGTGCTCGATCTGCTAAGCTATCTCACTGGCCCTACCATCACTTTAATCATATGTTCATTATTTTCAAGTAACAAATATATACTGAACCTTATGCTAAGAATTGAGACAGAGAGATAAAAACAGAGGATCCCCAATATATGCCACACATATTATCAAACCATATTCATATTGTGTTTTTTCATAAACATACAAACCTGTCATAAAATACAATTTATATACTTGGAGCAACGAGATTACCAATTATAACTAATTTACTGAAACAGTGAAAGCCAAAAATCAAGCAAGCTAATTGAATAAATGAGCTAATGAACTAAACAGACACTTCTGAAAAAAGCTGGTGTACTAGTGCACAACAAATATATGCAGTAAAGCTCAGTTTCAATCATCATTAGAGCAATTGAAATGAAAACTATAAGGGTATGTCACCCTGATAGAATGACCATCATAAAAAAGACATGAAATAATTTCTATAAAGGATATGCAGAAAAGGAAACTCTTACCTTTCTTGTAGAAATGTAGAGTACAGCTATTGTGGAAAATAGCATGTAGTGTCCTAAAAATACTAAAATAAAACTGCTATGTGATCTAGAAATTCCATTACTATAAGTGTTTCCAAAAATGTGAAATCTTTCTACAAAAGTATATTTCCACCTCCCTGTTTATTGCAATCTATTGACAGTAGCAAAAGTATTGAATTAAACAAGATACTTGCCAGCAGATGAATGGAAAAAAGAAAATATGGTATATTTACAAAATGGCCTATTATTTGGTATAGAAAATAATAAAACATCATTCACAAAAATATGGAAGTAGTTGGAGAACATTATTTTGTGAGAAACTGTCTGCATATAGAAAGACAAAATAGGACATGTGTTCACACATTTAAGAAAATAATTATCTTGAGGAGCTACTTTACTCCAGTGTAGGGGAAGGGGCAAGATATTTTTTAAAAACACAATAAATTATGTATTCAGTGAATAAAGTAACTAATAAATGAATGAATACATCTACTTTATAAATAAAAAATCCTTGATGTCAAGAGAACGATTTTAATCATAATCAAATATGGTATTATTCAATTGAGAAATTAAGCTGGGCATAATGGCATGAGTTTGTACTTCTAAATATGTGTGAAGCTGCGAGAGAGGATTGTATGAGTTCTTGAGATTAGATCAGTTTTAATTCTTTCTAAAACCTTTAAATGTTTAACTTAAAATTTTTCTTCCCTTAAAAATGAAAGCTATAATATTGTACATTTACTCTTTAAAACAGAAATCTGATAATAATGCTTTAGATGAAAAAAAACCTTTAGGTTAAAATTAGAGGAAAAGGTAGGGAGGCAAATGATTTCACCTAAATACCACTTCTTTATTTAAAAAAAAAAAAAAACATGATTGTTAAGAGACTAGAAAGCCATTTAAATATTACACAATTAGGTTTTCTCCCTTCTTCCTTTTCTCCATTTCTTCTTCCTCCATCTCTAGGTTAAAATAATCCCTCCACCTTTGTATATCTTAGTCATAATACTTATTCCCTTTTTATTTTCTTAGTAACAGTTTATTGATTACCCAATATATTCTAGGCACTGTTTTATGCAGTGGGATGACAGTATTTCCTAATAAAGAATAAGGAGGCCTATAAGAAGTCAACAAATGGGTACAGAATAAATGTGATGTACAAGGAAATAAAACCCACCAATGAACTGGAGAGTAATAGAGAAGGACATTGTACTGTGATGTTGTGTTTCCATTCCTAGCTCTTCCTTGATGCTTTGTGTTTCTGGAGGTTCTATAACTTACCATGTCTTCCTTTGTTTTGTATTCCCAGGCAAGATAACCCAAGTAGTTGGGAGTAACGGCAAAAGCATTATTGAAGTGATGAGTCAGTGAGTCCAAAGATGTTAAGAATGATGTTCAAGTGACAGGGGTATGTTATGATATGAGAAAACTACAGCACTGGGAGATTGCTAGAGAGGAAATGAGCATGTCACTGGGTTGATTAATGCAAGAGCTTTTCTGGGGATGTAGCAAAGTTGCACTTTGTCTACCTGGCAAATGTAAGGTCTTGAGTTCAATTTCAGGTACAACAAACAAAGAAACAAACAAAACCCCAAACCTCATGAGGCTAGGACACCTGCTTTCAAATTTGAGTGTATGTCCCAATAAAGTAGAGAGCTTTTAACACTAAGGCATGGGATCATACCCTAGGAGATTCTGATTTAGTAGTTCTGAGTATGTGTCAGTACAGTGATATTTTTCAGTAAGTTCCAAGGTGATTAAAATTCTCAACACTACAGCTAAGAAGCACTGAACTAGTTCTATATGGATTCTCTTGTATGCCTTTTGGCTAAGATCAAGTGTATTATCTATGGATTTTGAAGCCATATGTAATTATGTCAGGATTAAGGGGATTGCAGTCCCATAAATCATATGCAATGCTTCTCAGTAAATCTTGGAAGTAAACAGAAATCTGGACATTTCTATGATAAAAACAAGAAGAATATGGTGGAATAGAGGATAACTTTGGAAAAAGAGTTTTACTTAAAGACAAATTGATCAAATCCTATGAGTTAGGGTGTTTCTAGAATTGTAGGAAATGACCTTAGATTTTGGATATTTTACATAAAAGGAAAGTCCAGAAAACATAGCTTACTTAGAAGACTTTAAATCTTAACAGGCACAGTTTGTACCAATAAAATGCAAAATTAAACTTAGGAGGAAAAATCTCTAGTATACTTTTGATTTGCCAAGAGAGACACTGGACAAGTAGCTTGAGAAGTCTTCTCTAGAGTGGAGCTACCTTTGGGGAAGATGTAAATAAAACTTAGACTTTTTTCCAAGGGCTTTTTAACCTAGTGGTTCATGAAACAACAAATCTGAGCAATTGATTCAACAAGAATTATATGCCAAGTGTTCTTGTCCTACCTACTGAAAAAGAAAAGTTACTTTTTCCTGCAAGCAGGCTGTTGGGAAAATAACAGTTTTAATAATACTGTTTGATAATACTGGTTCTGAATACTTGAGGTGTATGACATTTTGACTTGTCATGGTTTTCAGGTAAAATTGTCAAGGGCATCTACTTAGCCTCTTATTTTTTCCCTAGGCAGTTGAAATACCTAAACTGCACTGTCCTTACTTAAATGATAAAAGGGTCTTTTTATTAATATCATCATAATTACAATTTTAGAAAAATATTTTAACTTTAGACTGCTCTGTGTTAACTTCTGCCCCTTGATCCTCAGTGCTGTATCCTATTAGGTAAAGTAGGTGACTCTTTTGATTTCAATTCCTCCTCTATAAAGGAGGATAATAAAACATATTCATACTATTTTTTGGATTAGCCTATACTCTGTGGCTCATACAGAATGAGTCCCTTTACATCTGTTTAGATGCCCCTTCCAGTCACACTGCAGCAAGTGAAAATGCTTCAAACTAGAACTGCAAATCTGACCTGTACCTAATATAATTTATAAATGTTATCCTTTGTCAAGAGGGCTTTTTTTACACTAGAAAATAATTTAAAGGTGGTCACCAATTGATAGCTAGATTATTCGAAATAAAATAGGAGAATGTAGTCACTAAAACTGCAGTATTCTGTTATTTACTAAATATCTAAAAGGTGACTACAAGGGAAATATGACTTGTGAATTTAACTGTGAATTTGGTATATGGCTATAGTAATCTCATTTACAAAACAAATTTAGTTTGAAGGTATCATTTCTAGTGCCAATTAAAAATAAACAGAAGTAAGATATCTAAAATGCTTTGACTGTAAACTTACCTTAAATCATTAATTTATATCACCAGTGGGGCTTACGGTTGCAAAGCTATTCTCTTAAGAGCTGAGGTTAAACAATTGAGCGGCATGAACTATAAATGAATTGAAAATAGCCTTCTGTTCTGTCCCACTGCAATGTTTCACATTTTGTAATGAGCCCTAGTTGGCAAGGTAACTCACGTCACTAGAGGAGCTCTCCACAGACTATTCCATTTGTCACTGCTGTCTGAAGGACACAAGAGGCTAGGGAAGCTGGAACGCTGCAGAATTTTTATGGTCTGTATGCATGTAGTATTCTCGCTTATCAAACTGTAATTCGATAATAAATAGTAGGAAAACCACCTTTAAATAATTCTGGAGTTGTGAGACTAAAACCAGGAGAGTTAATGCTGACATTTTGAAATATCAAAATATTACACCTAGAGAACCTTAGGTGCAGGGAAAAAGAGGATGAATGTTAAGAAAAAGACTTTATTCATGACGGAGTATTCATCTGCATGCCCATCTGTCTGGAATGCTTTGATCTATGCTATGTAGTTCAAAGTAGTGATTTTTCAACTTCATATCTTTTTATTGTCAATACCCTCTACCTCATTTTTAAAGAGAGACCAAAAAGCATAAAGGGTGACCAGGCTCATTACAAAAAAATTGTTGCAGTAAGCAGGAGTGAATCTTATGAAATGAGCTCAGCTGTTTCATCTCAGAATGGTAAATACTTACAAGAAAATCACTGGACTAGAGATGGGCTGGGTAATGGGTCGATAAATTAAACATTTTTTTTAAACAAGGGAAACTGCTTTATTATTTTAGTATTATAAAAGTAACATATGCTGATTCAAAAAACTTTGAACAGTACAAAAATGTGTAAAGAAACTTTAAAAATTCAGTATTTTTTGTCCTTTTTACATACAAGATAGCAATTGGTCACATCATAGTGTATTTTCTTCTGTGCTGATAATCATTGCATAATCATTTATTTTCACCTGGAGATGAATAGGCTGCATAGTGAGATCCTACAACAATCAAATACTTTAAAAAATTCTAGGCAACAGTGCTCTTACATTGTGTTTACTGCTAAATAAGCACAATAGCACTGCAGCTACAGTGCTGGGCACTGAGAGCTGAAATTGGACCATCGAAGAGGAGAACTGAGACAGAGCTAGATATACTTATATATGGTACACACAAACGCATGGCAAGAGATGCTGCATCTCTGGCTTTGATTTCTGCTTGCTCTTGTTTTCACTCAGATCTAAGTATCAGGAAGAAGAATGATCTTCATCAAATGAGATGCCCCCGCAGTTTCCCAGGGTTAAACCGGAGGAAGCGCATAAATGTTTATAAAAAAAGAGAATTGAGGATTTCTCATTATATTCTGCCAACACTTTTTATGAAGTAATGAAACATACAAGTAATTTTCTGTGGGAACTTAGGCTAGTCCCTTCCCCAAGGCCTCAGTTTCCTCCCCTTTACAGTGAATAAAAAAATCTAGAAGCTTTTGAGCTCTGTAAGCTCTATCTCTACTTTCTTTATCTGAGCATTCTTGCCACCTTTTTTTTTTTTTTGTCTTTTTGAGACAGGGTCTCACTATGCAGTTGAGGCTGGCCTTGAGCTCACTTTTGTAGCCCAGGCTGGTCTTGAACTCGCACCAATCCTCCTGCCTCAGCCTCCCGAGTGCTGAGATTACAGGCGTGAGCTACTATGGCCAGCATCTTGCCACTTTTTAACTGCTATACATTTGTAATACATAATGATTTCTTTATCATGACTAGTTGGTATATGTGCATATCACATCTTAATTATTTTTTCATCCCCTAACATTCCCATCCCTTTCTTTTAAGAAGTTCTTAACTCTTCAGACTTTGAATTTTTCCTAGTTTTAATATTCCATGCCATGTAAGAACTGGTTAATTTATCACTGGCCTAGTGTTGCCAGAAATTGTTCCATGGACGATAAAAGAGTGAGTCACTTCACGGACTGTATTAAGTGGGAGCCCTTAGTAGGCAGGCCCATATGGTCCTTGAAAGCAGCATACCTTTAGATTTTCAGCATAACAAAGGCCCTTCAGTAAGGTTGCTCAAATGTTATATTGTAAGGAATGATTACAGCATAAAGATAGTGAATAAAATTTCTCTGAATTTACACACTTTATTAATTGAAAGAGCACTTTAGAGTCCATTTCTCTTGACATTTAACAGTAGGGTTTCTCAAAGTTTCTACTTAATGCAAGCCTCTTGATCTAAGTAAGGGTAGAGAGGATGTTTTTGACATCAAATAAGTTTGGGAAATGCTGTTCTGTCTAAAAAATCCATGACACCCTGAAGACAAGAATTTTGCAGTAGAAAAGTCTCTCTAAATTAATGAGGTTTTCCCTAAATGTCTCAAATACATTGAATAATGTTGAAGAAGGTAATAGTGATAGTAGTAAATGACACTTATTGAATCTTCCACTTGCATGTCAGCCATTGTTTTAAATTTATATATATATATATATATATATATATATATATATATATATATATGTTAACCCTCACAGAATCCTTACTTGGATTATCATTTTCCCCATTCTTTTCAAGGAAGAAAACCAAAGCACTGAAAAGTTAAATAATTTTCACAAGATAACACAGCTAAAGTGGGACAGGATTGACGTTTGAGCTAAGGCACTTTTATATCAGGATGCTCAGTTTACTATGGGACTTTTCCCCATGTGATGCCAATTAATGTCCACTTGAAGCCAGGTTCCAAAGTATGTTCCACTATACTGTCCTGGAATTATTTCCAGAATATGTAATAATATGAATTACTCCAAATATCATGAGGTTTCAAAGTATTAGAACTAGAATGAATATTAGAGATCCAGCCCACTTGGCAAAGTAAGATTGTGAAGCATGTAGCAAGACAATAAAGTAACTGTAATTTATTGTTTTATGTCTAGTACAGGGTCTATAGAGTCTCACTCCACAGATAAGACCTGTAGTGCTCCTCCTGTTTTCAGCCTCCCAAGCACTGTGATTACAGATGTGCACCACCACATCCAGTTTCAGTGTCTCAGTGCTGTATTGGGGAGGAAATGATATGCCATGTTGGCTATTAGATCTGTGTCCCTGTGTCTGATTAAACAGGTGCTTTAATCCATGGAATTATCTGGCTGACCCATCTAACTGTAATTAAATGTCTTGTATTACTACTCTTCATTAATAGTTGCTGAAAGTTTGAAAGCCCATTGTCCTATTAAATGTTTGAGTTATTAAAGCATCAGTCTTTTGTTTGAGCTGATTATAGATCATGTTTTCCTCTTCATATTTTTCAGCTAGTTAACTGAGGCCACGATAACACACTGACGAGTTCTATTGTTCTTCCCATTAAGGCCACATGTGGGCTTCGTCAGCGGCTCAAGTGGTGGACTGCCATGGTTTTATATTTAGATTTTCCTTATAGTGTTCATAATTCCAGTGTGGAGGGAAGTACACTGTTTCCTGTGTAAGCCAGAGAACCAGAGAATGTGCCTTTCTTCCCTGTATACTCTAAGTTCCGTGCATCAGGAGCAGCCTACATGTCAGTCTTTACCATTATATCACTGGTCTGTAGTATAGGATTTTAAACACAAATATGTGCTTAAGAAATGATTCCTGGACATATAAGTTTTCTATAGAGAAAGGAAAATAAGTTTTAGTCAGAAATTATCTATCTTTTTGAGTACTACTCACAGTATATTAACTTTGATTGGTGTTTGGTAAGGACAATGCATTTTGTCATATTAATTAGTTCAAATTTTCAAGCCCTGTTTTGCAGGGCTGGTAAAACAGCTCAGCAGACTAAGCGCCTGCTTAGGCAAGTGCAGCAACCAGGGTTTGATTCCCAGCTCCACATGCCACACCAGCCCCACCCACAGGCACGCTGAGCTGATCACTAGGATGATGTGGTGGCACCCGCCTGTAATTGTGATGTCAAAGAGGCTTAAAACAGGAGGATCATTATGAGTCAAAGCTGCACAGGGAGACCCTGTACCAAAACATAATTTTTTTTCAAGATATAACTTATAGGAGCTAACTAGGTGCTATTTGGGTTCTGTAACTGCTGTGAGGACAAGTATTATTGTAGCATTGTAGAAATTACAGCTTTTCTCAGTAGAGTTTCTTAGTGAGGATAAATATTACATCAGGGAATATCTGTGGAACCGAAGTAGAGAGAAGGTAATATTTTATATATGCATTTTGAAAACAGCAAGAATTAATCATTTCTTGAACCACCACCTTTGTACGGATGAGGAAACAGGGTCAGTGAATTACCTTGAGCACTTGATTGGTTAATTCTACTGTTGTAACATTGAGGTAAATCTGCTCTTTCCTAGGTCTACATTCCTTAGTCACCATCTTTACCTTGGAGCTGCAACTCAATTTAAGTGCTGGGAACTGTCTCAGAGTCTGAAATTTTTGATGGACTATCAGCCATTGATTGAATTACATGTCTGCTAATGCCAGCTGTGACTGGGAATATCCTACCAGTGCTGCAAGTGTTGGCCTTGTCATAGTTACTTTTCTCTCATTGCAGAGGCAAAGTACTTGACACCTGAACATAAAGGGGTAAAGGTTTATTTAGCTCCAGTTTAATATATATTTTTCAGTCTATAACTGGCTGGCTCTAAGGCATGGTGGCTTGGCAGAACAGGATCAGAGAGGATAATAGGTTCATGGTAAGCAGAAGAAAGTCAAAGCAAGCATTCAAGGGACCTTGACAGTGTCTTTGTGCCCCATGTATCTTATCCTAGGAACTCCGGAGAGCAGTACTCAAACTCTTAATCCTAGTGCCCTCCAGCCTAGCACTGTACCATGAATCAATCCAATGTCACCTAAGCTAGTCCAGTACTCCTCTGAAAAAGCTCCCTTTTGACTGCATTAAGTTTTGTGGTGATATCTAAACAGTCATATTTGACTTGTTTTCAAGATCAAAAGTATTGGATAAGAAACTATCATATTTTAAGATACTTAATAACAACTTTTCACACAGCATAGATGTAGATTTTCTGCAGTTTGGAATTTTATATAGGAGACATCATGAAAGTGTCTTACAGCTTTAGAGAAGAGCACATGCTTACATAGAAATGCTGGAATTGTGGGATAGCACTAACTCATTTGGAAGTGGTGCTGGAGTTCAAAGGAAGAATCATTAAGTAAACTTGTGATGACAAGATAGTGACTATTAAAAATTGATATCTATATTCTGTTTGTTGCATTTTTCCATATGTCATGCATTGGCAGAACTTCAATATATTTGTTGTTTAGATAAACAGTTCTCTTATCTCTACTACAACTTCTTTTGTGGATTTAGTCCCATCCAGTGACTCCTCAGGAAGAAAGGCAGATGATGAGTTTCATCACATGATGCATATTTGGATGCTTATATCATGAGGATAGAGATTTTAGTACATGATATTATAGAGGTGAGGTTACTTAGAGAATATTATCTGTTTGTTTGTTTATTTATTTATTTACTTTGTGGTACTGGGGATTGAACTCAAGACGTTGTGCTTGCCAGGTAAGTGCTTATTCTGCTTATTCTACTGAGCTATATCCCCAGCCCTAAGGAATATTTTTTAAAGCAAGCTATATTTTAATGTTTGGAGAGGTACCCTGTTCTTGATATTGAAATTATTTTTGTAACGGTGGGTCTATTTGTAAATAGTATTTACATAAGGAAATGAGTGACTGGAAATGTTATGTAGTATGAATGATTTCCCTAGTGATAAGAATTAATGTATATTTTCCTCTGATAGCTCAAAACAGGCAAAGGAGTCAAGATGTTTTAGTTGGATTAAAAACAAGTTTCTTTGCTATTTATCCATTTGCTCTTTTCTCTGAGTTTTTTAAAAATATTTATAGTTCTCTTTTTTCATTTTAATTTGCATTGATTCATTTACTATATATAATTATTCATCATGGAGAGTAGCACAACTCACCTCTTGTGGAGGACTGCCTGAGGGATTCTCCTTGAAGGAAGAATAATTGTCTCTAATTCTGGCTGTGCCTGACCCTATTTCCATGTATCGATAGGTATAGAGCTGGATAGGATTTTTTTCTTATCCTTTTAATTGGCTTTGAGCAATGTATATTGGCCTAGCTAAGATGCTGGTGGCAATGTTTGAAGATGGCACATGTATTTCCCTGATAATCCACCCCTGCGACTCTTTAATGCAAGCCAGATTAAGACAGGACAAAGATCCAATGCTCTTAGCAGTCTGCTAGGATACAGCCTCAAAATAGAGGCTATGACTTACATACCATCTCAATAGTATAACGCAATTTACTTTTTCTGCATATCCTCTCTGCATATGGCAGAGTAAATACAGGACACCTACCTAGCCCAGTTCACTCACATTTCTCACCTACTACCTGCAATTCCCAGTCGTTCATCTTCAAGCCATTCCTCCTTCATGACTGAATAAAACCTGTGTTCAATCCTGGGCTAAAGCCTTTGTTCCTCACAGACATCGCCATGGATATACTTAGGACTCCTGGGCTCTCCATAATTATACATATGGTTTAGTGTCCTTATTCTTACCATGGGTTGTGCTAGAAGTGGTAGATTGGAATTAACTTGGTGGGATTCTAATAACATCTTTGGGATTACAAATATAAACTTCGTGGGCTAAGATGAAGATCAGAAGGATTCTCTATAACTTCTTAATATTTTTACCTGCACTTCTCTTCCCGGCCTGCCCCTTCCTCCCATCTCTTGGGCTGCCTAGCTTCATTACATTTTGTGGCTGAGTTTTATGGTGCTGGGATCTCTAGGTTCTTTCTGTCCTTAGCAAAGAATTGATCAAGATAAGTACAAAGAATAGGAAATTTTTAGGAAACTTGCTCTGCAGAACAAGTTTGAGCCAAGTAGAAGTAAGAAATAAGTACATCCGACAGTGTGAGTACAGGGCACAATGGACATGAGACCACGAGGTAAGAGTTCACTGTGGACTTGGCTTTTTGTATTATACATTTCTCAGGATGCGGTTAGGTCTAGGCCATTCTATGGAAAACTTGTTTCAGTTCTCCCAAGAAGTCCACTTGCAAGGCTTTGGGAAATGCCCTGGGATTTTGTAACTGAAACATATCCTACTTTTCCAGCTAGCTTTTTCATTATGCTAATTTCCTGTTTTGATTTTATTAACCTTGTCTTTTACTGTTGAAATCATTTGTAATTCATTGGATTTCTCACTTATTTCATTTAATATTACTGTCTCAAGCAGTGTCTATGGTACAGTATGTATTTCACTCATTTTAGCTTTGTTGTGGGGTCATTTCTTTATGGACTTCCAGATAGAAAATAGTTCAGGAACTTCATAAAAAATGGCTGTTGTGTTCACAGTAGCCATTCCTAGAGTACCTACCATATCGAACAGGGTAAGGGATTTTGTGAGAGAGTATCTGGGAATGAGAGTCACATCTTTGAAGTCAGTTGTTTCAGTTCTATGGCCTGAAGCATGGCAAATAGGAATGTGCTTTTATACCTTCTCAGACTGGCTTATATCAGGGATACATAATAGATATTCTGAGATGATAATCTTGGTTTGTTTTGATCTACAGAACTGGTTTTAGGAGCAAGTTAACTTTGAGGAAAGAGCCTGTTTAAGTAACATTATTATAACCATATGATAAACACAGCAAATATGACCTCGGTTGTTTGTGTGCCATGGACAGCGAATTACAAAGCATATACCTTATGGCAAGTAGCAAGCTGCAATATTTATTGCAGATTACAGGACACTGTTTTTATCCCAAGTACATGATGACAAAATATACAAACAGAAAAGTAGGGCCAGCAAGACAGGAAAGCAAAGATACTCCACTCACTCACAACACACAGCATATAGCAGCAATCCCCGCAGACAAGTCAGGCTTTCAGAATTTAAAAGAGGACCTCAGTCCAAGTGCCTCCTGAATCTCTCCATATGATTGACACGAATAACTGACAGCATATTGTGTTATCTCAGGGCCTCTTGACATGCATGCTTGTCCAAGAAATCACTTTAATTTTAACTACATGCATGGACCCTTAACAAAGTTAGAATAAGGTAAAGTGCACTAAAGATCACGCTAGAGGACTGAACGCACATCCCGAATTTACTTTTTGTACCTCTGATAGTGTTGTAGGCAGCTGACTTAGATAGAAATATTATAGAGATTCGGTCAGGGCTAGTCCTTCCAAGGAGCCACTATGGAAGACAAGATTTTACAACTGTGGAAGAGACAGGCACTCCTACTGTGGGCCAGACCTCAACACGAAAGAGTAAAGAAATTCACCCACATACTTCCCTAGGGATGGGCATCAGGGATTGTTATTCCAAATAGTTATCTACCACCTTGAAAAAGCTATGAAGAGTCATTAATCCAATCCTGTACAGGAAAAGCTCCTGCTCTGTATTCCTGCCACATACTATGCGAGTCGTTTTCCTATTTGATCCTGATTTAGTCAATTTTACCTGAGCAATTGTGCTTATAATCTTAGTAGTTGACCATAGCTTTGTTCTACCTCATGCCCACCTAGAGAGTTCCCATGTTTCCCACTGTGGACTTACCTTACCTCCTGGTTTTGCTCTACAAAAATCCTTAGGAAAGACAGGTTCCTTGGCCATCCACTTGGATATCCTTTTGTGTCTCTATTAGACAGAAGCTTTATTTCCACCAATAAATGTATTCTGCTCTTAACCTTTGTTATATCTAAAATTAATTCTTTGATTTTTAGAGAATAAAAACTGTTCCCAGATACCATTCTGGTTGGGAATTTCGTTCCCTATATCAATAGGACAATGGAAGGGAGAAAGGCCCTAGGGTGATGTTTAAAAGTAAATGGGTGGAAGGGAATTGCTTTCTTAGGTTCATTGTTTCTAAGCGAGCAGAATTGGGAAGAACTTACTTGCTTCATTAGGGGAAAAAGAGGCAAGATGTCTCTCCTTCCTTGCCTTTTGAAAGTTTTATTTTACAGCTGTCTTTTCTTAACCTATAAATTTCTATTCCTCAAAATCTGAAGCTGTCATTATTCCTTTTTCCTTTTACAATTTGCAAATCTGAGCAATAAAAAGTGATGGATTAGGTTATTACAACAGAAAGCAATTGTGACTTTTTAGGAGCCACCTTGAACTTTTGTGTTATTTAGATCTAAGATTGTAAATTCCCTCCTTGCGAACTATTATGTGTTAAGATATGTATGAGTTTATCTGCTGTAAAATTATTCTAGTTACACGGGGGACTCAGGCCCATTTCCAATCCTGCTGCTGGATCTTAGCCTGTGTAGATAATTTGTATAAACAAATTGTTCCTATTACTGTAGACAGGTAAATTAGATATAAATAAATATGCATTCAAATAGGGACTGGGCTCCCAAGGAAGTCAGGAGAAACAATAAAGATATTAGAATGTTGGTACAATAAAGACATCAGAATGGTGGCTAGAGATACATCTGAAGAGCAGACCTTAAATTAAAAATGGTAATCATATAAGGGAATGCAACTCCCAACCTGAAAGATACCTGGGAGGAGTTCCTGTTGTGTGAAACTAAAGAATTAATTTTGAGAACTACAGGAGTTAAGAGCAGAATGTAGTCGTTGGAGGGGTACACAAGGGGACTCTGGTGGATTGCCAACAAATCTGCGTTTTTCAGGGATTTTTATAGAGTGCAAGCATGAACTGAGGTGCTTCTAAGGTGGATAAGACAGGAATTTGCACATGAGGTAGGACAACCAATAAGGTTACAAGCATAATTGCTCAGGTAAAATTGATTAAATCAGGACCAGATGGGGAAGTGAGTGATATAGTAAGTGGGCATAAATACAGAACTGGGGGTTTTCTTGTAGGGAGTTGGGTCAATGAGTCTCTATGGCTTCCAGGTGATTGATAGCGATTTAAAATATCAAATCCTAATGCCCATTTCTAGGGAAGTATGGAGCTGCATTTGTGTACTATTTTGTCCTGAGATCTGGTCCATGGCTGAAGTGCCTGTCTCTCCCAAAGTTGTAAAGTCATCTTGTCTTCCATACTGGCTCCTTGAGGGCCCAGCCCTGTCTCTGTGTCTATATTTCTGCCTAATTCAGCGACCTGAAACATTGGCATATTTTGTCACTTCTTTTGGGCTGAGAAGAGGAAAGAATGTTGGTTATGTACCAAGCTGGTGGGAGTGTGGAAAAGTTTGCTTTTCCATAAAAGAATAAAAAGCTTATAAAGTTACATTTGCCATGCCTGTTATGGCTGAGGCTCACCAAGTTGTTCAGTTGCCCAGGCTGTCATGTGATGGGGTGGGTTCTATGGACCAGTCCTTGTCTGAGACACACAGCTAAAGAGATTGTAAGCTTGGTAGGAGTAATGAATTAAGCATGCAGACTTCAAAATAAGGGAAGATTTTTTTTTTTTTTGAAAATGATGGAGAAAAAAAGATAACTACGTTGGAAGCATTGGGGAGGTATCAAAAGTGAATATCTCATGGGACTTTTGTCTGGAGCTCCTTTTTATTTAAGGCCAGTGATTTCTACCATCCCCCTTTCTGATTGGCCCTGTGGCCATCTTTAATCCTGACCTTGAAAACATTCTTTCTGGCCATTTGATTTCTTTCTTGTCTCATTGTGACTGATAAGTGTGTGTGTGTGTGTGTGTGTGTGTGTGTGAGAGAGAGAGAGAGAGAGAGAGAGAGAGACCTATAAAAAGTTAAATTAGAGTTAATGATTAAAGGGCATATTTGGTGCTATAATATAATTATGTTAATATGAAAACATACATATAGGAGTATATGTTTACATGTGTTTTATGTAAAAAAAAGTAGTGGTTTCCTTTCTCTCCTGTAAATTTTATCAGAAGTTAGAAAGGAGGCTGGCTTCCCTGTTCTTTTATATTTCTGGCTTCTTTGTCAATTCTTTCTGATATATTCTTATGGTAATCATGCATCTCTGGGTATAGTTTCTCTCTCTTTTGTCTTTTTAATTGCTCTAACTATAGATTCTGCCTGTAGAGGCTGAAGCTTCTTTTAGCAAGATTTCCTATTAATTTTTAATGCAGCCTATCTTTTTCCTGCCTAAAAGCCACCTGGCCATGCATTACACCCTTGGAAACGTCCTACCTAACTGCTGTTGAATAAATGGGTGATTATTGATCTGGTTGAGTGGAGTCATTGGCAGCGGCTAGCAAACAGAAATCCTTAGCAGGGAAAATTGCCCATCAGACCTTGGTGGAAAAAGGAATCTGGTGTCTTTACCAGGGGCTTTACCTGAATGATCACTTGGCATTTGGTGGCCTCTAGATAAGAATAAAGAGATTTTGCAAGGAGATTGAAGCATGTATGACCAAAGCATGAGCAGTAGAATGGAAAGGCATATTGGGGCATGTGCATGTCAGATGCTGATTTTAAAGGATTGGTATAGCAATTACAACCAGTTGCTTCCTAGATTAGTCTACAGCTGTAGCTGGGAGCTACCAGCAGGAATCAGTGATTAGAATGCCCTTTCTATGTCTATCCTTTATTTCTATGATATGTTTTTTTTTTTAATTAACTTTATTTATTTATGCTATGACCAGCTCAGCCTGCCCTGGGGGTAGGGCCGGCACAGCATGTGGTACTGGAGATCGAACTGTGGTCCCTGTGTTGCCTAAATTTGCCTAAGCAGGCGCTTTAGACCGCTGAGCTATCTCATCCACCCTCTATGGTATTTTTGTGTATCTTTTGGTTATACTTTTCTGCTGGTTTTCAAAGACCAAGTTAAAGTGAGGCCTGTGCTAGCCGGGCATGGTGGCGCACACCTGTAATCCCAGCACTTGGGAGGCTGAGGCAGGAGGATTGGTGAGAGTTCGAGACCAGCCTGGGCTACAAAACTGAGCTCAAGGCCAGCCTGAACTGTACAGTGAGACCCTGTCTCAAAAAGACAAAAAAAAAAAAAAAAGAAAAGAAAGAAAGTGAGGCCTGTGCCGATCAAAATTAACCTCTTCCTATCTGTCATGGTCTTTAATAGTGTTAGATATTAATTTTGAAAACATGTATGAAGACTATTGATGGGTTTCTGCCCATGCAAAAATAGTCTAGTCATCATGGCAGCAATCCAACATGGCAGTGGCCCCCAAACAATAGTACAAGGCAAAATTCCTCCTTTCTTTGCTTCTGGAATTAGATTTCGTTTCCTTTTTCATGGCCCAACTTTTCCCAATCAGCATCTGTTACAACACTTTACCACCTATATAAATTCTAACCTAAACTCAGCCTGATAAATTCTTTCCTGTCCTGCTTCTTTCCTGAGAAACTCACAGTTCTCTTCTGCAGCTTTGCCATGCCAAACGATAAAGGGTTTCTTTACTTTTCTCTTGTTTCTGTTTTGCTCCAGAGGAAGGAATTTTACACCTTTCAGCTACTCTGACAGTGTCACCTGCCAGGCTGGGTCACAGTGTTGCTTGACCTTGTGATTTTCCATATAAACATGGAAGATCTTTTCCTCTGCTAAACATTCTTTTTGGCACACTGATTTTTTTTGGCTCCCATCCTATGGGGTGCAGCAGTCTCTTTGCTCAGCAGAATGGGAGACTCATCAAAATTGCAGGATCCTATACAGAGATTCCCTCATGTACCGGATCTTTGCTGATCTTATATGGCTATGACCAAAATACAGGCTATCTTTTAAGCCCAGATAACTTTCCAGTTTTGGTCTTTATGTCTTAGTTGTTGAACACATAGGAGGTCAGTTAAAAGTGTATTGAAGGAGAAACAGTGAGTTCATCTATCCAATTTTATCTAGATATAAAGCACCTTGAAATATAAAGTAAACCTAGAGAACAGTTATTTTTTGCAATCATAGTTGTCTTAGAATTTTAATCTCTGCACAATATTAACATATAGAATTATAAAGTTGTACAGGAAAACCTTAAGTTTAAGGCACACGTAACATTTAAATATGACACTCATGATCACATTGTAACACATCTAACTGTTTTAGCATAGAATAGCTTTTTAGTCAGTTATCTTTAAGAACAAGATGTTAAGTGACATAAACTTTTACCTAATTTGTTATCTGTTATCTTTAACTGAGTGCCGTCTAAGTTGGATGTACCTGCCTATAGATGTACCTTATAAATTATTTATTTATATCCTTTAATTGTGTGTGTGTGTGTGTGTGTGTGTGTGTGTCTGTCTGACTGATCTTGCTTGGACTGCATAGTGTTTGAGCATCACTAAATGTTGTAAAACATACGTAACTGATACCACATAAGCTGTAAAGTATCTCTGGCTAGTGGTCTCATGCTGGCTTGACTTGCACCTCTTATCACACATATTAGAAACAAGTCTAAGAAAGGCAGATAACTGACTTCAAAACAAAAGCTACCATTATTGTTACATTTTTTGATTGTGACAGTATGGCAGAGAAGCAGAAATAAAGGGCGGAAGCATTGACTAACTTAGAAGACACAGAGGATCAAAGGCAGGAAGATGGGGAGATCCTTTGACTTGAGACAGGGAGGATGAGACTTTATGGAGTTTTCCTAGGGGCGGAGTTTGAGAGGCAGGTACAATGACACCTGAGGGGCTCATTGGGGATCCACTGTGTGAGGAGGAAAGGTAAAAGGAAGTTGTACCCAGGGCTAGAGTGGGGAATAAGGCAGTGATCATTGGGAACAAAAGCCGTTGTTTTGGGGATTCAGCCATGTTGAATCAGAGCTATGATAATTTACCAGTTTGCACTCAGATCGGAACCTATCAACTGTAAACAATCCTAGCTTTGAAGCCATGAGTATGAGGGGATGTCGTTCAAGATTTATATCATTGAATACCTGTACACCTGGCAAGCTGGACACATTCAGTATACATGAAGTGAGCATTAATGAGTATAATAGCTATATAGAAATCTTTGGAACAAAAACATCTTTTAGTAAGAAAGACTTAGTTCAGCAGTCTAAGCACCTACATGGCAAGCATAAGAACTTGGGTTTGAACCCTATTACCCCATTTAAAGCCAACCCTGGAACCCTGGGTGCACTGTACCCACCACTGAAATCAGGTGTGGTGGTACGTGCCTATAATCCTAGCACCGGAGAGGCTGAGACAGAAGAATTAATATGTATCCGAATTGGGTAGTGAGTGCCTGTACCAAGTAACTAAAATGAAAAAAGATATTAAAAAACTAAGACTTATTGTTTTACCAACAGAGAACTTACTTTTTTTGTTTTGTTTTGTTTTGTACTGGGGATCAAACTCTGGACTTTACACTTGCCAGGCGGGTGCTTATGCCTCTGAGCTATCTCCGGGGCCCTTTATATCTCACTGGGATGTTCTTTTCTTTATTTATCTATTTTTTTTTTTTGTGGAACCAGGGATTGGACTCAAGTCCTTGCACTTTGCAGGCAAGCATTTATTCTACTGAGCTAGCTCCCCAGCCCTCCCAGGCCTTTAGATAACTTACTGTTTTGGTGATGTAAATACATTACAGTAGCATAGTTAGCAATGTTTATTGTCCTTTGTCTGCTATGATACTATAGGAATAACTGGGGGCCCCATTAATGGGTAAAAAGAGAAATAAACTGGTTTTCAGGCAGGTGGTACTCATGTTGGCAAAAGGAGACTTGTCTAGCAGTTTTTTGAAGGCCAAGGAGGTCTCCATTTAGTTATTGTAACAATGTTTCTGATGACCCATTAGAGCTAGGTTATAACATTATTTTTGACCAGTGAAAGACTTCTAAGTTATTGTACAGAGACAACAATAGGGATTGTTTTTGTAAAACCAACCTTGACATCATTTTGATTGGCTGGAAACCTAGATGAAATCTAAATGATATTAACTTTAATGTCATTTAGTTTACCTTTAACACAATTTAAATTGTATACATAAATATTTTAAAGTATTTAAACTATTTTCCTTGGAGATGTTTTAAATAAGCAAAACAAAAAAGAAGTGTTTTGCTCAAAGTAGCTGTAGGTGTTGTAACGAGTTGTTAGTACAAATTGAGCAGGGAGATGGACAGCACACATAAACACTTACTTATAAACTAGAATTTATTCAGATGTACTTGGCCATGGTTCTTTTATGAATCAAGCACAAATATTTTAGTTTATGACATAGCATATGTCCAGAGCTTTTGTCACTCCTTTTTTCTTTTCTTCTGTGTTTGCGTTCTTTTTTGGGAAGAAGAGTGCTGGGGGAAGTGGGACTGTCAGACTTGAGACTTTTTTGTACTGCTGGGCCCCTAAGGTTGAGTCTCTTCACATTGAGAGAAAGGGAGGGAATTTGTACAAAAGCAGCTAATTTAGGAGGGTCAGTTCAACATTGAGACATCCACTGGGGATCATTTCTGAGACTATACAATAACTGAAGATAAGCAGTATCCCCCCTTTTCATATTACCCTTAATAAGGAATTACATTGTGACAGTTTCAAAATGCATTAGTAATACATTTCCAATAATTGATAACCCCCACTTTTTTTTTTAAAGAACTCAACTCTACAATGGTTGTTATATTGTATATTGTTGTGTTCAAAGTAGCTGTTCTGCACTAGGCAAGCAGCTCAGAAGAGGAGAAGTGCCTGCCTGGAAAGCAGAAGTTCCTGAGTTTAATTCCTCATATAATAATAATGATAATAATAATAATAATAATAATAATAATAATAGTATCTGTGTAAAAATTGTGTAACTGTTTACATCACATTGTATGGAATGTTATTAGAATATCAATGATAGACAGAAAATATCAATTCCAAAGTAAGTCAAACATATTTGATACTCAGAAAGCCAGTGATGATAAGCTCAAGTACCTATGTTATAGAGTAATAGTATCACAAAGCTTTTCTGCTGGAGGGTTGAGAATGTAAGTTAACAGACCAAAAATTGGAGAAAAAGAAGGACTATGAGGATAGCCAATATTTTGGCCCTAGCCCTTCAAGGTCAGTAAGGACTCAGGATATAAGAGAATCTGTGCTGTAATATCCTGTAACTCAGAGGTGTCCCAAATTTTCTGGTCAAGGAGATTATGGGATCTCAAAGGAAAGGGATAAATGAACTATAGTGTGTCTAAGGAGAGTCACCCAGTGAAACACGTTCTCTCAGGCTTTCACAGAAAGCAAACTGGCCAAGCAGTGGCCGTGACTCATCCCTAAGGCTGATACTAATGACAGTTCTACAAAGTACTGTATATGGTCCCAGACTTAATCCTGAGCTGATTTGACCTTGGAAGATACAAAAAAAAATGAATATTTTGTTATACACGTTTTGCTTTGACTTGCCCTTGATCATCCAGAAAAAAAAAAAAAAAAAAAAAAGCTTAATTACAACGCATGAAACGCAGAGCTAGATTGGTGAGATGAGCTTTAGGAAGCTTAGATCAATAGCCTCCAACATTGCAAGCTTCACTGGTAGCCCACTGCAATTGCAGAACATTTGACTGTGTATGCATCTGCTTCCTCTTAGCCCAAAGAGAAGAATTTTCTTTTTTTTTCTTTCTTTTTTTTTTCTTCTTAGCAACATCAATAGGAAGGTGGGCCATGCCCACACACTGTGCTCTGTAGAGCTATTGTGAGGACAATACGCAATGTGTCAACTTTTAAAAAAAGAAAGGGGAAAAGAAAAAAAATAATGTTTATTGAAAGTGTTAATGTTTAATTGATCAATCTTATATACCTATATCTATTAATCTAAACTGATCTGATGATGAAAATATGTAATATAACCATTGTTAAATTTAAATAATAAAAGTATTAAATCATGAAAAAAAGAAAGCAAAAGTTCCTGAGTTTAATTACTGATATAATAATAATGAGAATAATAATAATAATAATAATAATAATAATAAATAGTTGCCTAGATTACCAGATATAAGCATGAAAAATTGGTGAAAAATTGAAATGAGGAAAAATATTGAACATTAGCTGTTCCGTTCAGTAGACCAGTAGAAATCAACAATATGATTATCCATGCTATCCTGTGTATATACATACATATATATTCATTTCTCTTCCTTATTTCTTTTCTCCTTTCCCTTATCCGAGTTGTTACCTTATCTATTGCAACTTTCAGATTTTATTTACTCTTTTAGACACTTACACTATAGAGACGGTACAATATTTACACGTATGGGTCTGATTTATTTAACTTAAGAGCATGATCTCTAGTTGTATCCATTTACCTATAAAAGTCTCGAGTTTATCTTTCTTTATAGCTCATTAACACTCTATTGTATAAAAATACCTCATCTCTTTATCCTTTCCATAGGTGTTGGGCATTTGCCTTGTTTTTAAGATCATGCTATGACAGATTGTGCTGCTACAAACAGGGGTGCACACGCATTACTGTGGTATGATGTTTGTTCTAATTGGCAGTTGTAGTGCCTTCACTTGAACACCTTTCTTGATTCTCCAGGAAATATCCTGGCCAAGCTCTAGTATAGGAAATGATAAGGCCATGTTTCCTTATACTTTGCAGATCTAATTCTCCAGTGCTTAAGAAGACATTCTAGTGGTGAACCTGATAGGATGACATATGGCCCAGTCCTCATCTAGAGGATGAGAAAGACTGAGTGTATAGGTCTCTATTTCTTAGTGTAAAATCTCCCTTGGTTCAAGGCTAAGTTGAGAATGAAAGTTTTTATTGGACCCAACTTATCTTGGGGCAGATTTTCATATAAATATCCTTCTTCTACCTTATAAAGCAGAGAGAGGACATTAATCTCCCACATCACTAGAAAGTACAAATGTAACTTCAACTTTCTTTTGTGGCCCCCTACCATCTTCAGAATTTATTTGCAGTATACCTGTGCATGGAGTTGAGGTCAACTCTCCACATGTGTCTTTCTGTCTCCCTGAGGAAAGCCCTGGTGCTCCAATGCTTTCTATAGTAAATCATGTACAGGCCTTTGGGAATTGCTTGATGGCTGTGTCCTGGGATTTAGCAATTAACAGGTCATACTTCCTCAGCCAGCTTTGCTATGCCCTAATATTTGTCTCATTATTATCCCTTCAGTTCCCAAAGTAATGTTTGCTGTAACAGAATAACAGTATGTGTAGAGTTTATAATTCTTTCTGACTTGGTGCAAAGCAATTTATAAAATGAAAGGGTGATACCTGACTTAGAGTTTCGAATCCTTTCAATTTTTCCCTATGCTAGTGTAAAGAATTATTGGAATGATAACAACAGCATTTTCCAAAGTGTATTCTGTACAATATTAATCTGTAGGAACTTTTGTTCATTTCATTATGGAAAAAGTGTTCCATGTTTAAATTAGTTGGGGCATGCCCCTTGTTATGTTTTCTTCTTGCAAATTTGCTGGTCATGTTCACATAGGGAAAGCTTTGCGTAGTTTAATATTAAAAACCTGTTTAATCTAGTATTCTATATCTTACTTTCCTTGGAAGTCCTTTTCCTTCTAATACCAATCATTACTTCTCTTGCTCAATGGAAGGCCTTCAAAAGTTATTTTCTTAATATAACTGTAATTGCTAATATAACTGTAATTGAACTTATTTTACCATATAGCAAATAGAACTTAGTATTGCTGATTAACCTTCTCCAAAATAAAAGTCTGCAATAAGACAAACATAATGAGAATAGTGATAGTTCTGTCCAAATCAACTACTAAAATGCTAAAATAATTTTACAAGTTCTCTATTGTAAGGAAGCCAAATAATTAAAACATGGCACACTTGTATGCTCACTATTCAGCCTACCCCTCTCAATAGTTGTTGTTACTTCTAGGCCTACAGATATGTTAAATGACTCCCCAGTTTAGAGCTTAGAGGATTTAATCAGCTGAAGCCTCAAGGGTAGTGAATGGTAGATCTGGAATATGTATTCAAGTTTTTTTCAGTTCCATTCTTCATGATATTGAATTAAAATATGTAAAGTTAGACCTGTTTTTCTACACAGAAAATGCCATTTCAAAAATTCTCAAAATTCCATCACCAAGTAATCTGTCAACTTATATTTTAAGCTTTTCAAGAATTTATCTTTGGGTTAAGGGGCCTCATACCTGCATTAGTAGAGTGAATTGGGAGCTTGAGGCAGGCAGATTGGTGTGAGTTCGAGACCAGACTAGGCTACAAAGAGTGAGTTCAAGGCTAGCCTGAACTGCACAGTGAGATTTTATCTCAAAAAAAAAAAAAGGACAAAAAAGAGTCCTATGGGTTATGAGCCTATCTGAATATTTAGATTTTTGACTCCTTTTGCCTTCTAAGTTTCAAGTGCATTTTATGTTTTTTTCCAATGCTGTTGTTGGAGATGATCTCGTTACAAGATTTCCATGAATCGTTATGAAAATAGTGTTACTTAAATGGATTAAGTAAACATTTGTGTCCCTTTGTATTGCTTTGTCATCACTCTGGAGGGGTAGTGTAATGAGGACTGTCCCACTCTCTGTTCTTGTTCTGAGGTGTGCAAGAAATATAGGACAAAAAAGCAAGAAGTGAGAGATAGACTAGGTTTTGTTTATTAGAAAGTAGAGGGAAAAACCTTCACTAGATGAGGGAGGAAGCAAAGGAAATATCTGCATCAAAAAGCTAATCTAGAGCTCTTTGGGGCAGAAAATATTTAAAGTTGCCAGTTTTCCTTGGTTTCTGCAGCTTTGCTGCCCTTTACCAGGCTTTCTTTTGGCAGTGGATCTTATTCTCTGTCATTTGTGGCACCAGTTTTTCTCAAGGCCTATCTCACTTTGTCGTTAGTGTACTCAGATTGTTTAGTTCTTCTCATGCCTTTGCCATTTGTTCCTTTACTTTCCAATCTCAGTAGCACAAAGCCTTCTTTCCTAGGCACATGCTGCATGTGCCTTTTAGCAACGTAGCTCCAAGTAAAAAAAGATGATTTCCACCCAATTATGATTTATCTTTACTACATGTATTTATTATTTCTCAGGATCTAAGGGTGTCACATGGATTAACTGACTTAATTTTCTAAACATTCCTATGAAGAAGGCTACTGTTTTTGCTCTTATTGGACAGATACTAGAACTAGTTTCATGAGAGGTTAAGTTACTTGCCTAAAATCACACAACTAGTACTTAAAATCTCAAACCCATGTTGGTGTGATTCTAGAATTGCTGTCCTACAATATATAATATATTATTGTAATTATTGCATTACATAAATCTTGCTATACTTAGAATAGCTTTTCCCTGATCAAAATCTTGACTTTGTTATTTGTATTCTTATAGTTGTTCTGCTATTCTGTCCAGTAAGTGTGTAGTTTGATGGTTCTCTAACTTGCCTCACTGTACATAAGAGTTAAAAAGGAGTTTTGTGAAATCATGAATTACTGGGCACTATCCCTAGATATTCTGATTTATGAGCTCTGCAATCAGCAGGGAAACAAACTGAGAATTTTTAGGTCTGATGAATCAAAGTGTCCAAATGTTACAAACAAGTAACCTGTACTCTTGTAGCTGTGCTAAGTCATGTCTCATGAAATCCAAGGATAGACTAAAGAAGAAGAGATGAAGAGATGAAGTGGTCAACTTCTTTGAAGACAACAATGTGCAATTAGCAACCATTGTTGAATACCTATCATCTTGGGTTTTTTTTTTTTTTGAAATTGTGTATAATTTCTAAAGGGTTACCTATGGTTTATTTTCTTTAAACCAAAAATAAAAAAATGGTAGAGAAAGAGAAAGCTCCTGAGGCAAAAGTGGCCCCCAAAATGGGTTGTCCCTGAGGATCTTTGCCTGGTGATGAAAGGTTATACGTTGGTATCACACCATAGGCTACCTTGAGTCAAACTATAATCAGAAGGTAGGATTACAAATGCCATCACTTAACTAATTTTAATTTAATAGAGAAACAAGGTTAGTAGCAAAGTTACACAGTAAAGATGACAAGGGGTAGGAGCAAGGGTCACAGTGTTCTGGTCATCTATGTACTCATTACATACATTGTTTTTATGCTTACTGGATCATATTTAGTTACAGTAAAGCACTGAGGAGTTGTCAGTTTCTGGTGAGGGTTGCAGGCCTACCCATTTTGTCTTCATGTTGGGGCCTTATTCCTATCAACTCAGTCCTGGCCCACAGGGCTGGTTTGGCTAATATCTGTTATGACTTGATCTTGGGCCTGGTCCCTTCCTAACTACAAAAAATCCCTACCTAACTAAACTATCCCTTATACAGAGAATAAAGTTCAAGAATTGTTATTGTACATTTAATCACCTGTTTTAATATCTCCTTCTCTTGGCCCAGAGAGATAGCTCATTGTCATAATCACCTGACTTTCACATGCAAGTTCAATCCCCGGTACCCC
The DNA here is from genome assembly GCA_004027025.1 of Myocastor coypus. NCBI lineage: Eukaryota > Metazoa > Chordata > Mammalia > Rodentia > Myocastoridae > Myocastor > Myocastor coypus. The sequence goes on from PVJA010007682.1 coordinate 41,595, forward strand.
CCCCCACCAGGCAACCACAACAAAAAATTCCTTTTCTCTTGAGCTACATTACTGGTCACAGTTTATTAAAAGAGAAGTAAATATTTCCATTTTGATCTATTTACTGCAACATTAAACATTTCTCTAAGAGATTTTTGAAATATGTTTTGGTCTACTACACTTTAATCATATTCTTTGGCATTAGTTTGTATGATTAGCACAGAAGTAAGATTTTAGAAATTTATCACTAATTAATCCTACCAGTAGATTGTAGAATTCCCCCATTAGCACCATACTTGAAAGGCTTTATGTGCAATTTAACTTGATTAAGAAAACAGTAAGTTAAAGCATAGTTACTACAAGAATACATAATGAGAAGGCAATATAGAATTAAGTTGTATGCACTTTGTACCAAGAAAGACCTGAATTTCAATCTGTTCTCTCTCTCTCTCTCTCTCTCTCTCTCTCTCTCTCTCTCTCTCTCTCTCTCTCTCTCTCTCTCTCTCTCTGTGGCTCAAACTGCCTTAAGGGTGGATGTGGTGATTGAACTGCCACCTCTGTGCCTGAATGAGATTGCCTGTGCAAGCACTTAAACCACTGAGCTAACCTGAAGCCCCGTCCATCTGTATTTTGTAAACTAACAAGTTCTGTAACTCTGTTCTAGTAAGATATGTGTTCAGTTTATTACCTGTACAGTAGGGGATCGTGACAATCTCATTCAAATTTCTGTATAGTTGTGTATTATAATAAATCCTAATGTGCTAGTTATAAAAGAAATGCAAATAAATTGTAGCTAATTTATACTAACATTTCCCATCTTTTAATCTTCACATACTGTTCCAAAAGTTGGTACAAGGGATTCATATCACTGTATGACAACTACTTTCTATGAAAAGCATCAGTAAAAAATTATATGTATATAAGTAGCATTTACATCCAGCCTATGTAGATATTGAATTAATTTATAAAATACAAATTCACTAATGTATTAATACACTTGTATCAATATTTGTGCCATTAAGTACTACTTATATTTTCATTGACCAATATTAAATGATCACCATTTTGTCATTTAAGAAAAATCTACATCATTTAACATGTTGTGAAACACTGGTTTAGGTGATAAATTTATTAATCCACTATCCTCTAACAAAGAGCTAATAGATTTCAGATCAGTTGAGAGGAATAGAGGAGACAGAAGAAGTTCTAGAGCATATGGCATTGCTTAAGGAATGAGGGATTGGGAGTTCCAGAGGAAGATGGCTGAGTGGTTAGCAGCAGACAAACAGCCTTTCTCAGACCTACTGTTTAGACATGGGAGTATAGCAATGGAGGAACACAAGGAGTGAAGTGAGTCCTATAGATCCAGGAAGAATTTGAAGTGTGAATTGAAACCCATGGATTAAAGAGAAAAGCTTCAGTGAAGAAGGAAGTAGCTGGCAGTAACTTCTCCCTGAGTCAGAGCTCACTGCACAAGAGGAGCAATTCAAACTGTAGATACACAATGACCACTGGAGACCCCAGAAGCCTTCACAGAGATGCAGCAGTCAAGGGACGCAGTGTACATGAGGGACTGCATAAGCTGGTGGTGAGTGCTGAGGGTTCAGTCATCCTATGGGACAAAGCTATTGGCCAGGAGCCCTTCTGGAGAGGGGCTTGCTCAGGTCAGAGCTCATAGCAGTTGCTGGTTCCATCTAGTGGCTCCTAGCTATAGTTCCAGGCCCACCACTGAAGATACGCTGATGGCTGGAGGCCAAATGAGTTTGCCTATCTGAAATGATTCATTACCCTGCCAAAAAGCTACTGCTGACTTCTTGGGATAAAACGACATGATTCTGCGTTCTATCTCCACATATTGTCTACCAGTGACTGCAGAAATAGACCTGGAAGTGAAGACTTTTTCTCTCTCTTGTTTGTCTTTTGTTGTGGTAGTTTTATCTCTTTTTTGTTTTCATTGTTTGATCTCATTATAAGACTGTGAATGTGGATTCTAGCCTCCTTGTAGTTGTTCTATTGTGTTCATTATATGTCTTCCTTCTCTCTCTCTTTCCATTATTCTTTACTTTCTTCCTTCAGTATCCAAAGTGAGTAATCCTCCTTTGTCTTCCAGCTGTACTGAATTTTCCCTCTTTTCTGTCTCTATTTTCTCCCTAACTCCTTTTAAATTTTAACCTCAGAGAATAAAATTGGCATATTAAGTGTTTACATGCTACATATAATTTTTGTTTTGTTTCTGATTTTGTTTACAAGCACAAATAAAATTCATATCATTAAAAGTGGCAAATTAATGGTTAGCTCAGGTTACTAAAAAGAGCAAGGGACAGTGAAAAATTAATATAACATCTACTATATGAGGCAAGGAAGAATAATTTAAGATTGATTGGTGTCAATTAAAGCAGTAAATAACACAAATGATACTTTATTGAAAAGCTGTTTGCAGATGTTATGGCAGAAAACTTCCATAGTAGGTAAAAAGATTTGGGCATACAAATAAGTGAAGCTAATGAACTTCAAATAGCCATGAAAAAATAATGTGCAGCAAGGCACAATATTATCAGGATTCTAGAAGTTCTGCACAAGAAAAAATATATATATATCCATTCTATATCTATCTATGCTATCTATCTTCTATCCATCTATCTATCTATCTGCCTGAAGTTTAAATTAGGACCTTGCACCTGCCAGGTAGGCACTGTACTTCTGAACTATATATCTGGCCAAAATAGACTCTTAAAAGCTGTTAGGGAAAAGAAACAAATCACCTATAAACTGAAACCCATCAAAATCACAGTTGACTGCTCAGCACAAATCTTGAAATCAAGGAGAACTTGGTGAAGTATTTCAAGCTCTAAAGGAAAGCAACCTTCAACCCAGATTGATGTACCCAACAAAATTATCTTTCAAAACTGATAAAGACATAGGGATATAGCTCAGTGGTGCAGTGCTTGCCTGGCAAGTGAAAGGTCCTGAATTTAATTCCCAGCATCAACAAATGTGACAGAAAAATAAGATACTTAAATAAAAAAGAACATCTGAGGAAATTTATGATGGCAAAACGAGCACTCTAAAATATCTGGAAGAATACTCCAGAAAGAGATACCAAGTGCTTCAACTTCATAAAACCCAACAGAAAGAAATGAAAAGGTAAGGCAAACAGTTAAACAGACAGGGAAACAAAGGGCCTGCCAACAACATGAAAATAACCTGGCAAGGATGTGCCACTATATGTCAGTTTTAAACATTAATATTAATGATCCCAGTACTCAAAAGACACTGAGTGGAAGAATGGATCAAGAAGCAAGAGCAAACAATAAGCAGCATACAAGAAAAACATTGAATTAAAAAAAAGATCATAGACTAAAAGTGAAAGAATGGAAAACAGTAGTCCATGTAAGAAGAATGCAGGCAAAACAGAAGCAGTATTAGACAATGAATTTCCAACCAAGATTGATTAAGACAGACAAAAAATTTCACTACATCCTTGAAGGGAATGATCCAAGCAGAATAAATAACCATCTTAAATATATATGCAACAAATGCCAGTGCACCCAAATACATAAAGCAAATATTAATAGACATGAAAAATAAGAAAAAGCACTAATACAGTTGTGCTGGGGCATGTCCATACTCTACTATCACAAAAAGATGGATCAAGTAGATGAAACTTCAATAATGAAGTGTTAGAGCTGAAATAAACTTTTTTTTACAATTCTCACTTAAATTTAACTTGTCATAATTCCTTGTGAATATACAAAGACAACCAACTTTTAAAACCTTGTATTTACTAAGATTCTGGCAATAGCTTGACATAAGAAGATGCAGCACACCAGGCCTGCCACTCAACTTGTTTGCAAGTCTCAGCTCCAATATGAAGCTGTTGAAAACAAAAACTTAAAACCTGCTTTTTGCATGCTAAATGTCTTGGCAAGGGTGCAATTGAACATAGTAATGTACTTGAGACAGTACATATAAGAGTTAATGAAAGCTAAACATTGCAGCCTGAACAACATTCATACAAAAAGAAAATAAAGTAACTATCATTGGTTACATAAAATTTTCCTTACTGGTTAAAATTTAACAGTATAAAACATGTATTTTAGAATCATTAGCTATTAAGTTCAACAAGTATCAGTATCTATATGAAAGAATTCTTCTCCAAGGTTAAAGTACGGTTAAAAATTAATTCAAAAGAAATAACATATTCTAAAGCTAAAAAACCTTTAGTTTTTGTTGACATGGAGGTAAAATCTGAGCTTTGGGGCTTTCTTGTGCTGTGAAGGGCCATTTCTCTGGTTCACTCAAAGCAGATGCCATTAAGCTCAATAAAGAGCAAGAGGGCTCATACCCATCTCTGTTCTCCCCAGGAACCATGGCTACTGTGTCCACAAAAGTAGGAGGTGTGAGGACCAAAGGCATACTATTCTGTTAGCTAAAGAGATAGAAAACCACCCCTCCCTCCACCCTAAAATCTCCTTCCGGAGGTAAATAAAAAGTATACAAGGGGAAAAAATTAAAATACCTTATCTACAGAGTAAGGATTTCAAAATGTTAATGTAATCCCTACTTTAAAAAACTTAACTAGAGTCAAGTCATCTGGCCATTTCTGATTACATGTTAAGATGCATCCAGATTCATTTCCTATTGCTTGATCACTAGATTTTTCCAGTCAAAAATATTAGCTTTTTTCCAAGCATTTTAACCATGAATGTGACTGCAGTGTTATCTCTCAGGTAATCACGCAATGGGGAGAAAAAGTAGATGTTCAAGCAGCAAGCAACAGCTGTGGCCCTTTCACACACCATCATTAGAGTGCCTATGGAATAGTCCAGGAATGATTCTAAGAAAAAGAAAATGCATGTTAGTAAATATATTGTAATTTCACCATTGAAATTTCTTGAGACATTGCACTTTCTTCATAGGGGAATCCTGGTTTTTGTTAATGTTATAGGAACTCAGGAATTGAATTAGCAGCCTTCTTTTTCTTCTTCGTACTGTGTTTCTTTTCTTTTTCTTTTTCTTTTTTTTTTTTTTTTTTTTTTTTTTTTTTTTTTTTTTTTTTTTTTTTTTTTTTTTTTTTTTTTTTTTTTTTTTTTTTTTTTTTTTTTTTTTTTTTTTTTTTTTTTTTTTTTTTTTTTTTGGCGGGACTGGTGTTCAAACTCAGCACCTTGCAATTGTCAGACGGGAACTCGTGCCACACAGCTATCTACCTGGTCTCTCTTACTGAGTTTCTTATTCTTCTTTTTCTTTTTTGTTTTTTTCTGTTGCTTTTTCTCATTCTTCACTGTTTTTTTCTTTTTCACTCATACCTCTTCAACATGATCTGACTCTGACGAGCACTCAGATGAAAAAGCTTTATCTTCAGGATGCATCTTTCTTTTATTGGTTAATCCTCTAATGTCCTTTTCTTTCTCAGCTGCATCCTTTGATTTCTTTTTCTTTTTCAGACTATCCTTATTGTCTGACTCAGTTTCTGACAGGGTCTTTCAAAAATTATATAAATTATTCCTCTTTTTCTTTCTCCTTTTTGCTTTCATTTCCTCATCCTCAGAATCTGAAGAACTGCTGGAAGAATCAGAGCCCCCTGAAGTAGAAGATCCATACCTACCAGATTTCTTCTTTCGGTTTCTTATTTCCCCTATAAGCTCTCATTTCCACTTAATAGTTTCTCTCTGTGCTTTTCTAGTTCTTTCTTCCAGGTCTCATTCATTTTTTCCTCAAATTCAGCAAAAGCCTTTGGGCCCTTATTTTTCTTTTCTAGTTGATCTTGCACTTCTTCCCAGGTAGGCCTGGGTCAATTCAGATAATCGTGGATGGTTGGTCCTGAAGACTCGTTTGGACCTCTTGATCTGGCCATTGCTATTGATTTCATGTAGGCTGCCCCATTGTCCCATTTCCCCATGGTGCTGGACAGAGCACCCAGTTAACACTGTGAAAGCCAGACCAGGCTACAGAAGCAGCCAAGATAGGCCTGACATGATTTTTCTGCCACCACCGCCGAAGATAAACTTTTGACAAATGGACTTGGTAGATGTCTGCAAAGTATTCTACCACATATCAAAATACACATTATTCTCAGCTGCACACCAGATGTGCTCCAAAATATATCACATATAAAAAAGCACAGAACATACTTAATTACATGCAATAGAATATAATTATCCCATTCATATTACCAGAGCATAGTGCAATGACATTGGAAATCAATTGCCACAGAAACAATAAGAACTTCATAAATGCATGACAATTAAATAGCACCCACCTGAACAAACAGTGGGTAACAGATAAAACTGAAGGAGTTAAGAGTTTTTATAATTAAGCTATAGTGGCATACAACATACCAGAGTGTATGGGACATGATATAGCAGTCGTAAGAGGGAAATTATAATAGCGAATTTCCGTATCAGGGAAATAGTGTAAGTACAAATAGATAATTTAATGGTAATCCTCAACTTTCAAGTAAAAGAAGAGCAGATTGAGCCAAAAGTTTGTACTAGGGAGGAAATTGTAAAGATTAGAGAAGATATGAATACATTGGAAAGTAAGCAGCAATTAATTGAATAATTCTTTCTTTGAAAGCGGAAATAAATTAAACCTGGCCAGTGAGATCATTCATTGGTCTAAAGTACCTGCTTAGGAAAGCTTAGGCAACTGCAGGGACTGCAGTTTGATCTCCAAAACCACATGCTACACCAGCCCCACCCTGAGGGCAGGCTAAGCTGGCCATAAAAAATAAATAAAATAAAATAAACCAACCCTTAGACAAACTTACAAAAAACAATGGAAAGAAAAGACTTAAATTTAAGCAACAAAAAGGGTGAAATCACAGCGGACCCTGAAGAAATTTGGAAGATCATCTATGCTTACTTTGAGAACTTGTATTCTAGTAAAATAAAAAATGCGGAATAAATGGACAAATTCCTGGATACATATGAATTACAAATGTTGAATGAAGAAGATATAAAAATCCTAAATAAATGAATATCACTCAGTGAAATCAAAGTAATCAAAGCACTACCAGCAAATAAAATACCAGGCCCTTATGTAATCACTGCTGCATTCTACAAGAAATTTAGAGATTTAATGCTAATACTGCTTAAAGTCTTGAATGAGCCGGGCGTGGTGGCGCACGCCTGTAATCCCAGCACTTGGGAGGCTGAGGCAGGAGGATCGATGCGAGTTCGAGACCAGCCTGGGCTACAAAAGTGAGCTCAAGGCCAGCCTCAACTGCATAGCGAGACCCTGTCTCCAAAAGACAAAAAAAAAAAAAAAGTCTTGAATGAAATTGAAAGCAAAGCAGTAGTGCCAAATTCATTGCTGGAAGCAAGCATTACCCTGGTACCAAAAGTGGAGAAGGATCCAACTAAGGAGAACTGCAGTCCAATCTGCATAATAAACATAGATACAAAGATCCTCAATAAGATACTGACAAGGAGAATGCAGTAAATCATCGAGATTATAAACTGTAACCAAGTAGGATTCAACCCAGGGAGGCAGCAATGGCTCAACATACATAAATCAATAAATGTAGTACACCATATTAAAAGAGCCAAGAACAAAAAATATTTCAATAGATGCATAAAAAAAGAAACTTTAGAAAAAATCCAGTACTGATTCACAATAAAAACCCTTCAGAAAATTGGAATAGTTTTCACCACAGCATAATAAATACCTTCTATGATGAACCAACAACCAACATCATACTAAATGGACAAAAACTGAAAGCTTTTACTCTAAAGTCAAGAAGAACAAGACAAAGATTTCCACTGCCTCCACTATCATTCAACATAGTTCTGGGAAATTTAGCTAGAGAAATTAGACAAGAGAAAGAAAGAAATGGAATAGTGATAGGAAAAGTAGAAGTTAAATTATCATTATTTGTGGATGACAAGACACTCTATGTAGAAGGCCACCAAAACCTCATAGAATGGCTGTTAGATTTAATTAAAAAAAAGCTCAGTAGTGTAGCTGGATACAAAATCAGCCTGCAAAAGTCAATAGTCTTCCTGTATATGAATAACAAACTCACTGAAAGAGAAATTAGGTAAGCAACATGTTTCACAGTAGCATACATAAAAGCGAAATAAGTGCCTCGGAATCAACCCAGGGAAGAATTTAAAAGACCTCTACATTGAAAACTGTAGCATTTGCAAAAGGAGACTGATGAAGATATCAGAAAATGGAAAGATGCCTCTTGCTTTTATGTAGGAAGGACTAAGATAGTGAGCATGACCAAACTTCCTATACTTTTATACAGATTTAATACAGTACTTCAAAAAATTTTGGCAGCATATCTCACAGAATTGGATAAAATAATCTTAAAATTCACTTAGAAACAGAAACAGCATAGAATAGCCTAGAGAGCTCTGGGTAATAAAAGGCTCGGTAATCGAGTGTTATAATTCCCAACTTGAAATTATTCTGTAAAGGTACTCATAGTAAAAATCATGGTAGTAGCTACAAACAAACAAACCACAGAAAAACAAAACAGAAACAGATTCAAAGATCAATGGAACAGATTAGAAGATGCAGAAACAACTCTAGATATACTGAAAGACTGTACCTGTGCCAAAAGCACCTTGTATATATTTATAGGGAGAAAGACAGTTTCTTTAATAATTGGCTTTGGAAATAATGGCTTTGAACATGCTTAAATTAAAAATGGACCCACATATTTCACCATGCATTAAGTTAATTTTCAAATGGAATAACAGGTTCTGACATTGCCAGTTCTGCTGATAAACCACAACCATTATGGAATATTGGACTACACATACAACTACTTTCTCTTAGTTCAATGAGAAGAAATATTTGTACCAACAGTGTTTAGGAAAGTTATCATGTCTTCATCTTGTACTCCAAACAACTACTATGAAGATAGCAATATGCATTGTATTAATTATTGGCTGTCCTACAAACGTATTTTGAAACTGTCTCATTGTTATTTCTCATTAAAAGTAATAAAAATCGAAAAAAAAAGAGATTAAGAGAAAATTTGTGATCAGTTAAAAAAGAAGACAAAATATATTAAGTACTATCTGCTCTTTTCCATTGACTAGCAAAAATGTACAGTTGTCCAAACCATCCTGCTTACATACATAGATACATCTCTTTCCCCCACTCCCACTCCTGTCCTCCTCAACTTAGTAACACTTTCCTTTTGAATAAGTTCATTTTCTCTTCCTAGTATCTATTGTACCCATCAGTTTCCATTTTTCTCTTTCATATTGTCACACCAATGAGACAATGTGTTGTTTTCACATGCAGGTCTGATTTATCTCACTGAAGAGTATGCTCTCTTGTTCCATCCATTTACAAAGATACATCAAGCTTATCTTGTAGCTGGAGACCTTTATATATAAATGGATGCAACTCAAGATCATATTCATAAGTGAAGTAAAGTGTACTCACATTGGTAAGCATCTTACTGTCTACATAGTGTGAGGTGCTGAAAGGGGAAATGTGATTCAAGATGTACAACAGATATTGTAAAATCCTGAGAAACTATTCAAAAGAAAATATAAAGTGGAAAGGAAAAAATGGAATGTAAAGCAAAGATAGATAGTCAAGGTAAGATAGTTATAGTACTAAGTGTACTACTTAGTTCATTGAAAAGAAAGTCGTGTATTAATATTGTTTCGACAATGTCTCTTGTACTCTGCATAACACACCTTGTACTCTGAGTACAAGGTTATACTTAGCTTGTACTCTGAGTAACTATTTTAAAGATGACAATGTGCAATGTATCAGCTATTGTTACTTTCCTGTTATCTTCGTTTGAAATTTTGTTTTTAGTTTTCTTTTCCTATTAAGATAAAGCAAAGTTGTTAGAAAAAGAATGCATCATTTGGAGACTACTGACTCTCGCATGTCACCACTGTTTTGCTGCCTGTGCTCTTACCTAGGGCATCAGGGATCTCCTAGGATTTTGTTATTTTCTACCTTACTTAGGGCAATAGAAACCAGAATAACCTTGGATGCTGCTTAGAGTTAAATAGAGGGAAGGGAGTGATTCACTCAGCTCCTTTGCTTCTTTCTGAATGCACTACTCTCATCCATCAACATCATTCTTCCAAAAGTATCTAGCCTTCTAGACAGAATATGGGAATTCGTTGGAAAAGCTGAGTATGTGTCCCTGTATTACTTGGTTGCCTAGTGCAGGGAAATGTACTGTAGCTTTATTCTCATTACATTATCGAATCAAATCACTTCATAATGACCAGCTAATGTCCCCTGAAATAAGAAAAAACTGGTGGCAGGAGTAAAATGTGGAGTTACTTTGATAGAATAATTATCTTCAGGGATTTAGGCTGTGATTGCTCCTTAGACTGTGCTAAAATATTGCTGAATAAGGTGCTGAACAAATTCAAGTTGTCATTAGAAGGCCAGTTGTTGGTATCAATGAATTGTATCCATTCTTCAGATACCCAATTCCCTCTTCCTAGTCAGCTTCTTTATTGACTCAAGCTATCTGTTGATTTAGTTTTTGTTTTTATTTTTGTTTATATGCAAAAGAAAGAGGACTAATGGTCTGCATCTTGTTAAACCTTCAAAGACGAAATAAATAATTGTAAATAGGCCTGTTCCAGAAGTTCAGGCTTAAATTTGCAATTATTTCACAATTTGTTTTCATGAGAGTATATGATTTTGTAGCAATTTAGGTTTGATTCCAAGGGAAAAGCAATAAACATGTTTTACATGTTTATTTCAAGGAGTAGTCGGTTCATGTACAGAAATTGGCACTCAAAAACAGAGTTAGCCAGTCTTTTTATTATACTTTATCTTCACATTTCCATGTACAACCCATATGATATAGACCATTTAAGTCTTTTATCTATATCCATTTTAAAAAGTTTGTAAATTTTTTCTCAATGGATTTTGCAATAAAAATTTATTCAAAAAATACAGTACTTCCCTCTTGCAACCCAGAACACAAATTATTTACTTTGTAGACTGTTAAGGCAAAACTACAGTGTGACAAATAATTGAGTTGGTTATTTCCCAAACAGTAAATCCCTGATTTATGAGCATTTGAGTTGTGAATTTTCATAGATAGGAACAAATTTCACATTATGAACACTGGTACATGGTAACAAATCGGAGAAGAAGCTCATGTGTCTGCCAGCCATTGTCACAGTTGTTCTGCTGTGTAGTTCCTCTACAGTGCAGTAAGTTACAGTACTTCAGCACTGAATTAGAACCCAAGATGTCCAGAAACAAGAGGAAATGCAATGGCAATATAGAGGGAACTGCTCATATGTGCAAAGCAATAAATATTGTGTATTTGTGTGAGAGGAATATAAGACTCACTTTGTCTGACTCACCAAAGAGTGTATTTATGAATGTTCTTTCAGAATAGAATTCATTCATAAGTTAGGGACTTACTGTACTCAATGTAGTCTTTTGTCTATAAGGATACCTTAAATTTTATTTATTTTTGTCTTTTGAGATGAGGTTTTACTATGCAGTTTAAGCTGGGCTAGAACTCATTTTGTAGCTGTGGCTTCCCTCAACCTTATAGCAATCCTCATACCTCAGTGTCCTGAGTGCTAGACTTACAGGTGTGCATCAATAAAAAAGGTCCAAGAACAGCTTAAATCATAAAATGGATTATCTAAGCATATTTTCAATTTTTATTTATTTTTATTTTTATTTTTTTTTATTTATTTATTTATTTTTTGTCTTTTTGAGACAGGGTCTCGCTATGCAGTTGAGGCTGGTCCTGAGCTCACTTTTTTAGCCCAGGCTGGTCTCGAACTCGCACCAATCCTCCTGCCTCAGCCTCCCGAGTGCTAGGATTACAGGCGTGAGCCACCACGCCCGGCCTCAATTTTTAAATAAAATAAATTATTACAGTAAAAGACAAATTGCTATTAATTCCCCTGAAAATACTTGTTGGTTTGAATATATTCAGCCACTCATTCTTGCCACTTTCTGAAGCAATTGTGAAAGTTCATACAGGCATTTATAATGTGTATTTTTGTGAGGTGTGATAAAAACAGAGCAAGGCTGCTCAATTGAGGCAGTGGAGAGGCAGTCTTATAAAAGTGTATTCTCGGGGCTGGGGAGATAGCTCCATGGCACAAGTGCCTGCCTGGCAAGTGCAAGGTTGTGAGTTTGAACCCCGGTCCCACAAAAAAAAAAAAAAGTGTATTCTCAACAAATCTTGCCCATTGGATCTGGAACCATGAGACTTCTTCCTTTCCCCCAAAGTCAAACTGACCACGAAATATAAAAAATTAAAACTGATTTATGATGTCAAGACAGCTATATTAGTTCTACTAAACATTATTAGGAAAGACAACTTTGAGAACTGCTTCAGACAATGGTAGAAAAATAGGATAAGTGTACTCCAAGTGAGGAAGAGTACTTTGAGGGGGATTAATGGCGATGTATCTTTTAATGTATTTTAAAATGTGGCAATTTTTGGTCACACTGCTTATAAAACATGAAATGAAGGTGGAGGATGGGTGGGTAGGAAGGGCTGCCTACTGGTGAGAACAAGAAGAAGGAATGATGGACATTAATTAATTCATTAAACCTATAGCAGTCTCTCTTTGTAGGAATGCAAGTGTGTCAGGTTATCCTTTTCTTTTCCCACCCCGATTCTGATACTAGAGCTGAATGAACATCTCTGAATTGTAAAGCTCCACCTGGAATGTTTTGGTTAATTTCCAGTTGTTTTTCATAAATGAATGTAACTTCCTTATGTCTCTAATTGATTGTTTTCAGATTTGTGATGAGTCACTTAATTATGCATAAAAATTAGCAAGATGAGAGAGATCTTTATCAATATCTTTCTTCTGGGCTCTATCCAAATAGATGTAAGACTGCTTCTTGATTATACAGAGTGTGGCAGCTGGGGAGATAGCTCAATACAATAAGCACTTGCCTGGCACACATAATGTCCTGAGTGCGATCCCTGGTACCATAAAAAATTACAGACTGGTGCTAAGACTTATCTGTGTATGAATACATTTTTGCAGCTTTCAACCCAAATAGGAAGTGTTTCTAAATGGAAGAGAGTATTTTTGCTCATTGTTACTTTTTTCATTCAGTTCAAGTTCTCTCTTTGTAAGAAATGTAATTTCCTATCAGTTTGTTTTTAAAACAGGGTTTTACTCTTCGTTTTGGACTGGCCTTTAGCTCACTGGTCTTGAAGTTGCACAGATCCTCCTGGCTCAGTTTCCTCAGTTTTGGGATGACAGATGTTTACTGCCACTCCAGGTTCTGGGACGACATGGTGGGCACCCTCACCCAGGGCCAAGAGGTTATATATGGGCATCTGACACCGAGTCGGTATACCCTGGCATCCAGGGCCAAGACTGCCTAACATGTGGGGCCAGGGATTGAGCTGTGGGCCTTGTGCTTGCCAGGTAGGTGGTTATATCTCTTAACTATCTCTCAGAACCTGCCTTATCCTTCTTGAGCATTCGTTTTTCTGCTTTCCTGATGCCATGTGGGCTTTGATGGGATTAGACTAGAAAAGTGTGCCATAGCTTCTGTCAGAATGTCTGGTTCTTGTTTGAAAACTGTGAGGACTAGACTGTTTGGTCCAGCTTTGTTGCAGTCATCGATTTTGGACAACTATTCCATAACCCTTACTTTGTGATCCTTGTTGATTTGGTTCAATAAAAGCAGAACAGCATATTGGAAATATGGAAACAGTTTGAAGACCTGGTGCATCTTTTGGCATTAATATGCCACAGTAATATGAAGGAGCCCAATTACTCATTTTGATGGCCATAATAAAAGTAATCAGGGAACATGAACAAACTTTACTTAACAGAGAGTGCTAGTATTCAGTGGTGAACTTAACATGTATCTTCAAGTTTATTTGGATTTTCTACTTTTATACAATTCAACCAACAAGTATTTCTTAGCCACTCGATTTAAGAGCACATGCAAAGAATTGTGAAATTGTGAGAGATAAAATCTTATAAACTTCTTCTCCATTCTTCAAGCTTAAATTCCAATACAGTGGCAAAACATGAAAAATTAGATGACACAGGAGATAAATCGTTTGAGGCAATAACAGAAGTGACATGACATGAAATATTATTGCTTGACAAATGATTGTACAGAGAAGTGTTCTAGGAGATGCTTCAAGAGGATAGATCTGAGAGGCTGATAGCATTCCTTTTCTTTTGTTCTTCCCTCTGCCTAAAATATCCATTGTCAACATCTTTTGATACCTGTATACTCCCTATCAATGTTTTGAGATTAAGTTGTCATGCCTTCACAGTGTAATGTTCATTAATACACTTGGAATTAACCATGGCTTTCAAAAGCCTAGAGAATGTTAAATCCACTGTCTCTACAAAAGTACTGGGTTTAATACATTGTGTAATTACTTCTTTCTGTACTGTATTCTTCAGTGAAACCAAGATCCTCCACAGAGGATCATATACTTTTATATTTTTTAGACTTCATTATCATTTTGTTCCAATAAATTACTTTAGAGTTAGATATATAACATACATTGATTGATTGATTTATTGATTGATTTATCGAGGCAAAGATTTGCTATGTAGTTGGACTGGCCTCGAATGTGTAGTGATCCTCCTGTCTCAGCTTCCTAAGCACTGGGATGGGAGGTGCACATCATCACATCAATCTGGCACATAACATTTAATAAAGTTGTTGAATTAAAAAAGGAGGTTAAAGGGAGAGTGCACTTAGAGTCTGAATTAAAAGTGTAGCTTAACAAATGGTTTTCTCTAAGATGTGCCACTTAACCCCTTGCAATAGATGACTTCTCAGTTTGAATAGCATTGAAAACTATATATTAGATGGAGTACAAATAGTTAAGATTTTTGTTAGCTTTTGCTGATAATGACAAAATGATAATAACAATAAGTAGCTAACATTTTAGTGCTTAATTGTTCATTATGCATAGAACATAAATTATATCCTCTAAACCACAGAATAATTTTGTGTGGTAAATTCTATCCTACACTCACCTTTGAGATGAAACTGGGATTGTAAGACGTCAAGTAATTTGCCCAAAGTCACATGTTTGAGTCAGATAAGTTTCAATACTTGGAGTATGTTGAGAAGAGGCTCTCATTCCAGTTCTTTGAGTTGCCAGGCCTCTTTTCTTAACAGCCACACTAGACGTACCAATCCAGACTTCATATGAAAATCACTGGGGCCCAAATTTCTGGAGACTTCAAGCTAATTATCGTGGAGCAAGGGTGAGCATTGCTAGTTTTTCAAAATGTCCTCAACTTATTCTAATATAGTAATGAGTTTAAGAACTGACTTACATTCTTCAGCATTGGTGCTTGCATCCAGGCCTTGTAAAATGGTATGTTAGATGGGCAACACAAAGGAGGACATTCTAAGTAAGAATTACTTTTTAAGCAATAAGAGTATGTACAGATTGGGGGTCGAGGAGATAGCTCTGTGGCACAAGTGCCTGCCTGGAAAGTGCAAGGTTGTGAGTTTGAACCCTGGTCCCACCAAAAAAAAAAAAAAAAAAAAAAGTATGTACAGGTAGTTGAACATACTTTCGTTGTGTGAGGTAACAACTTTTTCTTTAATCAAAGTTACATAGATCTAAGCACACTGACCAGACTTTGTCCCTGAGACAAATGCATTTGGAAATGGTTTCTACATTATTTTCTAGCTTTAGAAATGGATGATTTCTCTTCTGGATAGTATTGGGGTTTTTGGCATTAATCTCCTGGCAGAGGTCAATGGAACATATCACTTTTTGCCTTTTGGGAATAATAGTTTCTCTGCCCTAGACACTGAATTATCTGTCAGTTTTTAAGTAACAGTTTATATCTGGAATTAATGCTGCAGATGATCTGGTTGAGTAATTTGGAATAAGAATTTTGAAACAGTCATGAGACTGTCTGCCCTTGTTTTGTAGTATAACCCTTATCGTGGGGTAATTTTGCAGTGTTCTTGCAAACATTGATATGGTCAGTGTACTAAAAGCAGCACATTATTTGGGGCCTTGGCAGCTGCTACTGCTGATACTCTGCGTGGCTTCGTAGTGAAAGTATTCTGAAGGCATAAAGAAATGGAAACGTTGTGCTAAAATAGTTGCTGAATAACTTCCCCATATTCTGAAAGACTCATTACAGTGGCATTTCTCAGAAATTAGAAACATTTCATAGCCCTCAATTTATCTATATTTTGGTCTTTTTGAGACAGAGTCTCACCATGCATTTCAAGCTGGTCTTGAGCTCACTTTGTAGCCCAGCCTGGTCTCAATTTTGTAACGTTCCTCTTGCCTCAGCCTCCTAAGTGCTGGGATTAGAGGCATATACTGCTACACTTGTTTTGTGTGGCTTTTGTAAGCACATCACTTGAATTCTGCTAGCAATATACTTCCCATAACTTACTATTTTGGCTTGATTATCTTCTGACTTAAAAATATAGTTATGCAGTTGAGCAGGCTCATCTTGGGATTTTGTGGCAGTGAGTTCCCGAGGAAGACGTGAATCTGTGATTCTCAGTAAGTTGTTGAGCAGCATCTAGGCATATTGTTCTCTAACTAGCTTAGTTGTAGAAGTTCATGTTTTAAAACTAAAAAAAAAAATCACTTGTTCAAAGCTAGATGCATAAAAGTCAGTTCATTCCCTTGTATTTTAACTCCTTCTTCACATCCAAATAAACATTGAGCAATGATAGTTTGACTTGGTAACTTTTCATATTTTGCTAGAATTTATCCTGAAACATTTTCTGCAGTTTTTCTACAGCCATACCATTGATAATTAGGTACATGTTGAGAGAGAGGGAAGACTTTGAGAATAAAATGGTGAGGATCAGAGAATCGAAGCATTAATTCTCTGATTAACTCATGGGCAAAACTGTCTTATGCTATGAGAGAAGAGGTCATCTGAATCTTGTCAAGATTTTGCCTATTAGGAAGCCATGCATGGCAATTATGAGAACAAAGATCCATAAAGTTTAGGGGCTATGGAATTAGGGGAATTAACCTTGGCTTTACCATCTTCTTCATGTGCATTTGGTAGACAGTGAACACTTAATAAATACTAGGTATTATAATTAGACTACAGTTTTATAACTTTGAATATTGCTGCATGTTTTTATCACTTTTAGTATTACCCCAAGTTCTGTAACTTGCAACTTCACTCACTCAATGGACTATCCTATTTGTCCTAGAGGTCTTATGGTCCAAACCTCTGTAACCTGTACCTTAACTAATTTGATGTAATCCTTTGGACAGAATTCTATCATTTATGAGGTGACATCAATGAGCTCTACTTCTTAAACTATAAAATGATGATATGACTTTGTTTATTTGGCTATTGAAAAGATTACATTAGAGAATTTATGGCAATACATTATCACCATGCTTGGGGCGGGGGAGATAGCTCTGTATCACAAGTGCCTGCCTGGCAAGTGCAAGGTAATGAATTCAAAACCCGGTTCCACAAAAAAAAAAAAAAAAAAAAAAAAAAAAAGACCATGCTTGTTTACAGTATAGTTATCTTCTAGACCTTTTGTTTGTGTCCATCAAAACAGGGTAGTGTTGAGTCAAGTAGAAAAAGGCTAATAGATACAGGTTGAAGTGACATTTAAAACATGGCAAAGTATATAAAAAGTAGAGAGATGATCATATATATTAGTAGATAGAACACTGTGCTTTCAGATGAAAAAATGGTGTTCAGGTATCAAAAGTTCTCCATGGGGACATGCTCCTGCCAATGACACCATCTGTATAGGTAAGGATTTTGCGAAGCATAAGGCATTCTTTGTTTTCTATTCTCTCAAAGTTCTTCCCAACTACTTCAGCCTCTAGAACAAATCTACTTAGTTCTTAGGGAAAATAAATCATCACAACTCATTAATATTCCTAAATCTGTATGGGAACATCTGAGGTGAAATGAAGGTCACTTTATTAAAAGCATTAAGTAGTAGGACATAGCTGTAGGCCTATTAGAGATCCATTCCTACACAGGAACCTGGTGATGCTGTTGAGAAGGGTTTATCTTTATTTAAAAAGTATTAAAATATCAGCTTCATTTTAGAACAAGCATTTTTTTTTCCTTTTAGAAATGGTCAATATTAAATCATAAAAATTAGTGAAAATATTGTTTGACATAGCATACAAAGTCAAAATTTGTGCTGTTTCGAGACCCATCCATATACAAATAAACATACTGTATATTGCTGTATATTTTTCACCTTCTTGTTTGATTGGGAAATTTTTTCGTATGTGCACATTATAACAGTCCAACATAACTTGTGATCTTCTCTAATTTTCAATTTTATAAATAATATTTTAGAATATAATTGTCTCTGTTACTCTTCTCTTGTTGCAGGGATAAATGCCTGACACTGAAAAGGAAGGAAGGAGAGGTTTATTTAGCTCACAGTTACTGGAGGTTTCAATCCATACTCAGCTGACTCCAAAGCAGAGCTGCACATGGCAAAAAGCACCATTTCCTGACTGTGGCAAAGAGCAGAGAGCAAAAGGAGTGGCAGCTGCTCCAACAGCTTGCTGCCTCTCCCCTCCTTACATTGTAATGCAAATTACCTCTCCCAGAGCTAGTGCAGTATCCACACCCACAATAATCAATGAGAAACTCTAGAAGCCACCCCATACCTGCATGAGGCTTTGGGGGCACAACTAGACACAAACTGTAACAGTAATGATACTTTGTCTTTAATTAAGGTATCTAAATTCATATAACTGTTAAGTGGAGAGCCATTATTTGGACAATAGTGGAATCATAGCAATGTTGACTGATTCCATAATCCATAGTAATCATTACTAGGTGCTGCCTTTGTTTCCTCAAATTATTTTTTTTTCTCATTTCAGAACCTTTGTTTGCTTATTCACTCATTTTTATGGCCGGCTCAGCCCGCCCCGAGGGCAGGGTTGGCGCAGCATGTGGTGCCAGGGATTGAACCAAGGTCTCTGAAGCCACCCAAGCTTTCCCAAGCAGGCACTCTAGACCACTGAGCCATCCTGCCGGGCCCCAAGTTAATTATTTTATGCTATTTTTACAATATTGTCAGCAGTTATGTTAGTAATAAAATTTCAAATTTAAAAGGGACCTTTGAAAGACTTTATTCCAATCTCTGACTCTATAAGCAAATTATTACTTCCTTATTAGAAAAATATCATTCCTGAAATTTTATTTTGATTAAGATTTATTTGTTTTTTTTAGCTGGGCATGGTGGTACATGCTTGTAATCACAGCAGTTGGAAGCTGAGGCAGGAAGATCACTGAGAGTTTAAGTTTGAGACTTCCCTAAGCTACCAAGTGAGTTCAAAGCCAGCCTCAGCTACACAGTGAGTCCCTGTCTCAAAAAAAAAAAAAAAAAAAAGAAAGAAAGAAAAGAAAAAGAAAAAAGAAAAACAAGGAAAGAAAGAAAGAATGAAAGAGAAGAAAAAGATTTATTGTAGTTGAAATTCCCTTATATTACCCCTTTTTATCTGATTCTCATTACTCTCTAAAATATTTAAACTATGATTATTCCTATTTCCCCAACTGGGAATTTGAGGCCTGGAGAAATTAAGATATTGAAATTTATATAATTAGTTTCTAAACACCACCTGAATAGCAGGGAAAGGATTTTACTCTGCTCTGAAGGCAGAAAGAAGTTATTGAAGGGTTTTGATTAGGGCAAGATTTCAGGTTTAACTGGATAAGGTCCAATAGGTAGCAGCATACTAACCATAAAGCCATGTCAGCCATGGATAAATAGATAAAAAATATGAGGAGTGCTGCAGGCCATCACACTGAAATGGAGAGAGAATGTGCACAAGTACTGTTCCAAAGACAGTATTGCTAGACGTAGATAAATCACTGAAGACAGAAACTAGAGACAGGAAAAAAGTAATGTTGACTGGTTGGATAAGTTTTACAAATGTAAAAGTCAGTATCTATAGAAATGTATAGCAATCTTCAGACAATGTAGAGCTAGGAGTAGTGTAAAAGTCATTCTGGAAATTCAGTGTCAATGATATTTTTAGAACTGTTAACATATTCAGTAGAGAAGATCTGTAAATTGGCCTTATAAATAATCTGCTATGATTCCCTCATTTTTCTGAAAAGAAGCCCCAAGTAATGGAAATTATCCGTCGGCTCCTATAGTGATGACAAATCAGACATATCTGTTCCTCTGTTCCTTGTTCTGTGCTCAACATTAGAGTTTACAAATTGACAATATAATACTGATGGTTACCTTTGCTCAGTGTCATTTTGTTATTCACAAATAATTGCCATCGCTCTGTGGGAGAAGATCATCTTTCTTCTTCCCATGGACATGAACTTTAACCATGTTACATACATTGGCTAATTAAACATGAATAGTAATTACATTTTATATGTCTGAAAAAAGTTTTAATTCATGATTTAAGTGAAAAATTTAATCTTTTAAATTAATCAGATTTTTATTTTCTTCTATGAGTTCATCAATACTTTTACATGAAAGTAACTGTTAGTTTGATTATCAGACAAAATATGATATGGAACAGAGGCATAACTGACCTGTAATATAGGTAGAGAACAATATACACTCCTTAATTGTATTTTACAAATATCTGCTTTTCTTGATTTATTTATATTATCTACATGACCCTTATAAACATGTGAATTTGATGCTCTAGCTTTATTATACTGTATTTTCTCACTTCTTGTAGAGAAAATGCTAGAGACCAAAACAATAGAGAACTGCAGACAGAAATTTAGGAAATTACCAACCTCTAAAATGAAAGGAGCAAAATGATTGGTAGCTCAAAAGATCGCACAGGTTCTGGGGAGATAGCTCAGTAGAATCAGTGCTTGCCTGGCAAGTGTAAGACCTGAGTTCAATCCCCAGTACCGCTACCCCCCCAGAAAAAGGCAGCAGTGTGAGATCAAAGAGTATTTTCTTCCCTTTTATGGGGGCAGGTATTGGAAGAAGCAAATATTTGTAAGGCAAAGTGGCAAGGAACTGTGTGACTGAGGAAACTTCAGTGAGTTGCCTGTAGAGTGGATGGTGTATGTTTATAGTTTTGGAAATAAGAGATAATAGGATTTCATTTAAGTCTGTTAGCCTGGAATATGGGGTCTGAGAGAATCAGCAGTGAGTGAGAAAAGTGTTTGGACTGTCATGGTAGGGCGAGGAAGGGAAAAAACAATGACCTCGTATAGAAATCCATAGGGTCTATACAGTCTTGAATGAGGAGTAAATAGGGTGATGGATCTGATAACTGAGAGGCTGAATGCTCTTTATAGTAGGAATTTGATTCAATCTTGCGTGCCGTTTTGGGCCCTTTGTCACTTCTGCAATTGCACTCATAAGAAATGCCTCTTATCTCTGGTAGATGGATGAGTTTAAGGAGGAAAATTCCAGGGTTTATAATGATGACAAGAAAAACAATGCAACTGTCCCGCTGATATCTTTGAAATGTACGCAAAAGCTATACATTTCTTTTCAAGACACAAACCTGCTCCTCAACCATCACTTTCCAAAGAAGGCATTTAATGTGAGAAAATATTTTCAGTGCAGTTGTCATGAGTAATGTCACAGATATTAGATAATAAAATCACCAAACTCTCAAGATTTTGTTGGGCTCCACAGGTTCTGATTTGCTCATTCAATAATAGCATATATTAAATGTCTACGCTATGCCAGTTCATTTTGCCACTGAGCTGTATACCTCCCAGATCTATAGACAATATGTGTCACTACCTAAACTGTGGTCATTTTGTCAGTACTATTATTATGGTAGAATCAATTTTGACATCTTTTGTTGATTATCAGGGATGGCATTTCTCATTTGGATAGCAAGGCCAAAGTCAATGATTTATGCTTTCTGGAATCTGAAAAATATTTGCCCAGTCTCTTTGAACTCCTGATGGGCAAGGACAGAGGAGAGAAAGAAAACTGAAGCTGTCTCTTCATGCCAGTAGAACAGCATGTGGAAAACTATGAGGCTTATTTTTCACGGGTATCTTGTCCTCACCCAGGAGCCTGGGTGATAAGTGTTTTTGTCATCTTTGAATATTGATAAAGTTTACTTCACTCTTCTATTTTTAACGCTTTTCTTTATTTAGATCTTGTTTTCCTAGTACTTCTTTCAATTTTTCGATCTCTTGTATTTAGTGAGCCAAAGCATCTCTCTGAACGTAGGTGCCAAGGAAAATGGTCCTGCTCTCAGTAATAGGGAAGGCAGAGATACCTCTAGGCGAGCTGCTCCTGACTTGGGAATGAGCCTTTATAGGTATCTTCTCTCTTGTTCACAAATAGCATTTATTTAAAGAGAAATCAATGGCAAGCAAAAATGGCTTTCTTATCTAGACGCCTTTAAAACCTCTTCCATCAAGTCTAGTATTCATTAATGTCACCATTCTCTGAACTGTATAAACATTCCTACTATAAGAAGCACATAATTTATCTCTTAATCATTTATTATACTGCGTTACTTAAATTTATTTTGTATATATTCTCTTTGTTTCCCTGAAAAAATTGCAAAATCCCTAAGGAGAGGGATTATGACTTTTCTTGTAGTCTAACACACTTGGAGATGAGCAAAGTGGTGGCATGAAACTTAGCTATTCAATGAATAACTGATTTCAATACATGGAAAGGAATAACTCCTGTCTTATTATAGAAATCAACTTAATATAAATGAATTTTTATAGATTCCAACAATCCTTTCATTTAAATATAAAATGAGGGCAATATTATTTTTGTAATAATTCTATAGTTATACTGCCTCAGTTGTCTAACTATAAATCAGTATGAAGGTATGGATTTGAAGCAGCACCCACTTCTTTATGTCAAATTAAAGTCTATTTTGTAACAGTCTCATGATATATGAGAATGTTTTTGGCTTGTCTCTAAATCAGGGAAAATGAAAAAATGTTCTTAATGAGTGCCTATCTCCTCTGAGGCAGCCTAGGAGGAAAAGAAGACAATAATATGGGAGGACAACAGAATAGGGAAATACGGATATGGTATAAATGAGATAGACAGATGTCACTTCATGCCACAAATTAGCTACATCAGATTTTTGTATTATTGCAACTAAATGATGAGAACAAACTAGGGAGCAAGTACTTGAAGATGAAGCAATCCCTTGAAATTGGCAGGCTGTGCATTGGAAATCAAGATGACAGATGATATTGCAGATTTCCTCAGTCAAAACATTTTATGAAGTTAGCAGTGCAGAAATATAAAAATCGCTAAGAAAGCAATAGGAAATGGGGTGTGTTACTTTGCAATTTTTGTTATACGATATTAAAACAAGACATGCTTATTATGTTATAGCAATAGAAACCAAAAGCCCAAATAACTCAAAATGGCCAAAAGCCCTCAGGAAAAGAAATCAACAACAGAATGAAAAGAAATTGCACAGATTGGGAAAGAATTTGCCCTGTTGTCCCTCAGACAAAGGACTTCTCTGTAGGACACATGAAGAATTGCAAAAGTTCAGATTCCCCACATTTTAACACTCAATCCAAAAATGATTATTTGCGCTTAATGCAGTTGTCACAAGAAGAAATACAAACGGTAAATACATATGAAAAAGGCGTTGCACATCACCAGCCATTCAAGAGATGCACATTAAGGCAACACTGAAAATACATTTCACCCCAGAACAAAAGGCTATTGTCAAGAAATCAACCAATAAAATTGCTGATCTGGGTCTGTGGAACAGGGAACACTTCTCCATAGTTGGTGGGAATGTAGACTGGTACAGCTGCTATGAAAATCAATGTGGAGATTCCTGAAAAAGCTAGGAACAGCGATCCTATTTCACCAGCGATTTTTCTTCTGGGTGTCTTTCCCGAAGAATTAAAAATCATACACATCATACCAGAACAATATATGTGCACTCACGTTTATAGAAGTACAGTTTGTAATACATATATTTTATTAAGACCTATCTAGTCTTTTTAAATTTTATTTTTATTTTTATTTTTTCTTGTTTCAGAACTTTTGTTTGTTTCTTTGTTTGTTTTTATGGCCGGCTCAGCCTGCCCTGAGGGCAAGGCTGGCGCAGCCTGTGGTGCTGGAGATGGAACCGTGGTCCCTGCAGCCGCCCAAGCTTTCCTAAGCAGGTGCTTTAGACCACTCAGACATCCTGCCGGGCCCCTGTAATACATATATTTTAGAAACAACCCAAATGCCCACCAACCTAGGAAGAGATAAAAACATGTGGTTTTTTTTATTCAATGGAGTATGACTCAGCCATAAAGAATGATCAACTGGAGCCTTTCATAGGTAAATGGATAGTACTTGAGAACATATTTATAAGTGAAACAAATCATACTCATATGCATAAACATCCTATTGTCTCACTCTTATAAGAAGCTAAAAGAGTAAATAAGATCTAGATTGCACACTAGATATTGTAAAATGAGAAGAAATTTTTCCAAAGGAAAAAGTATGCAGGTTGGATAAAAGGGGATCAGACAGTAGAGAAAAGAGAAAAAAGCACCTCTGGTATACTACTATCGTCTCTTAGTTCTTTGGAAAGGAAGGCTTGTGCTAATATCTACTGGAGAAATACTTATGCTTAAAACTTGTTCCTTGAGCAACTATTATGAAGATAACATCACACAATATATGAACTATTGTCATTCTGCTATTATTTTGTAATGAAAATGTGTTTTATCTCTTTTTCAACAAAATAAAATTAGAAATGAGCAAAAGTAACACGTGAGTAGTGGTACATTCTTTTCTGTATAATATAATCTGTATAATCTGTTTGTTTAATGTTTATAGCTTCTAGAAGCTGCCTCTATCTCTTGGCCTATGGTCTTGACTAATCTTCAAAGAATCAGCTAACCATATGTGAATAAACTCTGGCAAATCATGTAGATGACATAGGCTATGTGTACCAGGAATATTGAATGGTTGCTAACATCTTACTGAAGATATAGAATTATGTGCAAATTTTATGAGGGACAAGAGGCTTAAGAGTGTGGTCATATTATTTAAGAAAAATTCTATGATTTCTAATGTACATGCATACACTGGTGCATATAATGCGTTATACTGAAGTAAAATTTAGTAATGGTGGGTTCTGTGACTTAAGATGTGCAAGAGAAAACCCACTGGAGTATAATGCCTATTGCCACACTTACCTTCCTAGTCTCTTTCATAACTAATTATTTAATTTTTACTTCATTCTCTGTCTTTACAACTTTCCACTTTATCCTGAAATACACCCTTCCTTTCACCCTTTCCATTTTTTATGATCCCTAACTTTTTCCTTTTCTGCCATCAAGTTGTTGAATATTTAATTAATTAATTAAAGTCAAGTCCACTGTGCATACATTTTAGGCGGAGAAAATCTGTTTAGGGTAGCGGTTGTCAACCTTTCTAATGCCCTGATCCCGCAATACAGTTCCTCATGTTACAGTGACCCCAAACCAAAAAATAATTTTGGTAGCTACTTCAAAACTGTAATTTCAGTGAAAGCCTGAGAGAATGTTTTGGCCAAGCACTGGCCGTGACTCATCCCGAAGGCTAAGACTAACAACAGTTCTACAAAGTACTGTCTATGGTCTCAAATTTAATCCTGAGGGGATTTGACCCTGGAAGATACAAAAAAAATGAATGTTTAGTTATACAGGTCTTGCTCCGACTTGCCCTTGACCACCCAGCAAGAAAAAAAAAATCCTTAATTACAATGCATGGAACGCAGAGCTAGATTGGTGAGATGAGCTTTAGGAGGATTAGATTCAATAGCCTCCAACATCACAAGCTTCACTGGTGGCACACTGCAATTGCAAAACCTTTGACTATATATGTATCTGCTTCCTCTTAGTCCAAAGAGAAGTATATTATTTCCTTTTTTTTTCTTTCTTTCTCTCTTTCTTTTTTCTATGCAACATCAATAGGGAGGTGGGTCATGCCCACACACTGCACTCTATAGAATGATTGTGAGGAGAATATGCAATATGTCAACTTTCAAAGAAAAGAAGGGGGAAAAGAA
>PVJA010007683.1:0-59967 GCA_004027025.1 Myocastor coypus
TAGTACTTGAAAATAAGAGACTGGGCCAAAAGCCATATTCTTCACAGGCTACAATTTTGTATTTCCTTGAATTTCCAAATATCTGTGTCAAAATTGTGTAACTGCTTATATCACATTGTATAGAAAGTTATTAGAATATCAATGATGGTCAGAAAATATCATTTACAAGCTAAGTCAAAGATATTTGATACTCAGAAAGCCAGTGATGGTAAGCCCAGTACCTATGTTATAGAGTAATAATATCACAAAGCTTTTCTGCTGGAGGGTTAAGAATGTAAGTTAACAGACCGAAAATTGGAGAAAAAGAAGGGTATAAGGATAGCCAATATTTTAGCCCTAGCCCTTGAAGGTCAATAAAGACCCAGGATATAAGAGAACCTGTGCTGTAATATCCTATAACTCAGAGGTGTCCCAAATTTCCTGGCCAAGGAGATTATGGGACCTCAGAGGAAAGGGATGAATGAACTGCAGTGCGTCTAAGCAGAGTCACCCAGAGAAAAACATTCTCTCAGGCTTTCACAGAAAGCAAAATGGCCAAGCAATGGCCATGACTTGTCCCGAAGGCTGACACTAACAACAGTTCTACAAAGTACTGTCTATGGTCTCAAACTTAATCCTGAGGGGATTTGACCCTGGAAGATACAAAAAAAAATGTTTAGTTATACAGGTCTTGCTTTGACTTTCCCTTGACCATCCAGCAAGAAAAAAAAAAAATCCTTAATTAAATATTTATTTATTGACTAGCAATTTGATTTGCTGTACTGATGGATCTAAAAATAGTTTGGCTAGAAATAAAATACTTTAAAATTAAAATAATGTATACATACATGAAAGTCAAATTGAAACTTTTATATTAATAATCTGGATATTAAAATTGATAGAAGTGGAGTAATGATTTTTAAATATTAACATATTTCATTAGTCTTTTTATTTTGGTCTGTGGAAAATTTAATTTCTTGATAATTGTGATGACATTTGGATTGTTTACAATTTTAATGATCATTTGACTTATTTATGTCCTGTAAGCAATTTTTTTTTGTACTGGGGATTGAACTCAGGACCCTGTGCTTGCCAGGCAAGCGTTTATTCTACTGAGCTATCTTTCTGGGCCCTTACTGTAAGCCATTTTATTTATTTAATGCATATTTCTCTCTAAGACTGTCACTGGTATTTGTCCAAACAATGCATTTTAAATTATTTAATATGGATTTATTGAGTTTTCTTTGAGCGGGGACTGGGTCTTACTATATAGCTCAGCCTGGCCTTCAACTAACAGTGAACCTCCTGCCTCAGTCTTCCAAGTGCTGGGATTATAGGCTTGCACTGCCATGTCTGTCTGGCTTTACTGTTTCAAATTAATTTTTCACAGAATTAACTGGAAGTTTTTCTCTAAGTTTGCATTTTTATGTCTGGCGATTTGAAATTGTTGACATATCAATCAACTTTACCAGTAGACAATAGTTTCAACTGAGAATTTGCTGTTTTTATAGATTCTGAAAAATTCCAAATGGGGATATTCTTACATCTACTTTTATGGATATGAAAATGTGTAAGTCCCTTTGCACATTTAAAATGTGTATTTATTTTTTTACAGGTACTATTATTTTACCTTCAATATTCTTCCACATTTTTACAAGACAAAACTCAACCAAAATTATCTATTAAATGTATCACCAAGTTTACATGCTGCAAAATTACAGATTTTGAACCTAGCTTATCAAATTGAACCTTTATCTGTTTGAACCTAGTTAATGAAAGATACATGAATTTATCCAATTAATAATAGTAATGTTATCCAAAGTTCCTTCTCACAGTCAAGATATCCCCAAACAAAGTAAAATGTCAAAATTAAATCATGTACTTGATCTGAGCTCTCATTGTTGGTTTCATTTGGAGTCTCTCTTGTGTTTATATAGATTTTCTTTCTGGTAACAATTTTTTTATTAAGGGTAGGAAAACAAACAAGCTTTGCATAGCAAAATTCAGCCACATACATGTAGAGAAAGAGGCTTGCCCTAATATGTAAAGATAGCTACCAGGCAAGAGAGAACACAGTGGGGAAAACTCAGTGTGGACTGTCATTTCTCAGGCTGATGTCAGGTGTAGGCCATCCTTTCAAAAATGAGGTTAGGCTCAGGGATTTGGAAACTGTTCCACACATGTGTTCTTGAATTTTGCAATCAACAGGTCACAATTACTTCCTCAG
Source organism: Myocastor coypus (assembly GCA_004027025.1). NCBI lineage: Eukaryota > Metazoa > Chordata > Mammalia > Rodentia > Myocastoridae > Myocastor > Myocastor coypus. The sequence goes on from PVJA010007683.1 coordinate 2,207, forward strand.
CCACCTCTGCCATGCCCTCATCTCCTGTTTCATTTCCCATAATTCTTTATGAGGTGTTGAGGGAGTCAGAGTTTCCATTTTCTGTGGTTTCTTCCTAGCTCAAAAAGGCTTATCCCCGCTCCCTACTGCGGAGCATGTATTCTCCAATTACTTTGGAGTGTTGTGCCTCCTTGGCTGGGTTGAAGATAGAAAATCAAGCAGAAGATAATTAGAAAAGATTTAGTGATCTGTCTTTACAATGGTAGAAAGGAAGTAACTTTACCATCATGTTGGTAATATAAAATCCAAATATGAGGAACAGATTTCCCTTCTCTTTGTGGAGGACAAAATATGGCAAAGCAAAAGGTTAGATACATTATTGAGAGCCTGAGAGAGACAGCCTTATCAAGATGGTGAAACTGTGTGTAATTAAAAACAAGAACTTCAATACAGGTGTCTACTTAAAAGCTGTGATGCAATAGGGTCATTAGGGACTCTACTTGTCCTCATGAGCTGGGAATAATGCTAGGTGCTTGAGGGCCTGTAGAGTGCCATTCTCGCCTCCCTATCAGCCTTTGGAGTTCCCAAGTAGATTTTAGACATCTGTTTTAGGATAAACTCACAATCCATGGCTGTGACTTGCTTGGAAAAATAGACCACCTCGAGGAGTTGTAGAATTCCTTGCTTGTGCTTTATATATGATTTATTAGTCAGCAGGCTCCTTCTTTATAGATTAATGCATAGGCATGTAGCACCAGAAAGGCATATTTGGAGTCTATAGATATATAGGTATTTTTGCCTTTTCCTTTACCTATCAATGTCTATGTAAGAGCTAATAGTTCTTCCTAGACATGTTGCTATTCAAAGCTAGGATGCTGTTGGCACCTTTCACAGAAGCACAGAAAAACCCCTACTGCAAGCTTTTTGTCTCCATATTGCAATCCTCTAACCCCTTAGAGAGAGGGATGCTGAGTGGTTTATACTTTGAAATTCCCATGAAATCAGAGTGGAGTCCCTCTCCACTGGGACTCTCTTAGCCATGTTGAGCTATTTAATGGCTCATATTGAAGCAGGTTGGAAACAATAAATATCCCTCACAATCAGTACAGAGCAAAAACTCTAGTTCTTTGTTAAAGGCAGTAGAGGTGGAGTTTCTGGGCTTTGGGGCTCTATATTGGAGCTCTTCTCCTTAGGGAGCAGGGTGGAGCCATGTGGGAAACAATACCTCTTGCATTTATTCCCACAGTACAAACTTTGGTAAAGTATTTTGCTTAAGGCAGTATAGTACTGACAAAACTCTCTCTCTTCTCTCTCTCTCTCTCTCTCTCTCTCTCTCTCTCTCTCTCTGTCTCAGTCTCAGTCTCTGTGTGTCTGCCTATCTTTCTCTGTCTCTGTCTCAATCTCTGTCTGTCTGTCTGTGTGTCTGTCTGTGTGTCTGTCTGTCTCCCTCTGTGTGAGGAAATAAACTTTTCAAAGTCCTAAGGATGACTCACAGTCAATTGAGTTAAGTGTCACTGGCTGTTCTTTTGCTCTGCTCAGACCGTCAGGCACATGTTTCTACATTGCCCACATCTTGTTAGAAGAAGCAAGGAAGGGAGCTAGCCTACTTCAAAAGAAAAGAAAGAGGAAAGCCCCACATTCTCTAAAATCAGAGACCTCTCTCTTATCTATAGAGTGAAATTTTTTGGTGACCATGAAGTCACTTGAAATCAGCATAGTAGAACCTACATGGCTGATCACATGATGAAGCAAAATGGAATGAACTAGCTCATATAAAGTAATGCCCTGAGAAAGAAAAGTTCATCTAGGGAAAAAGCACAGATGAGACTTTGAGCACAAGGAGTAAACTGGGGCAGGTGCTACAAAGCTAGCAAAAGTTACCTTTCCCTAATAGAGGGAGAAAGTTGTGCAAAGTATCATGGAGAACAGCAAAAGAGGGTCAAAAGGCATACCTAAACGATCTTATTATAGATAGCTGTTAGGTAGGAATATTGTAGGCAGAGAGAGTTGGGCTCTTGAGAGGTCAATGCAGAAGACCACTGTGGCTAGAGGCAAATTCATTGAAGACCAGGATTCAGGAAAAGGAACTACACAACTATATGCTTCCCTCAGGGATGAACAGCAGTGATTGGCATAGGCATCAGTCACCTTGAGGTGGAGAACCAAATGTCTTTTACCTACTCCTTAGTCCTTGTCCATTCTACATGTGCTTGCTATGTGACTTGTTTCCCCATTTAATCCTCATTTAATCAGTATTACCTTAGTGACTGTACTTGTTGTAATCTTACTGATTGACCATAGTTTTGTCTCACCTCACACCCATCCTATGATTTACCTTCCCCCCCACCCCTGGAGCCAGGGATTGAACTCAGGACCTTGCACTTGCCAGGCAGGCACTTGTGCCCCTAAGCTATCTCCCCAGTCCCATGAGATTTACCATTGAATCAATATTACCTAGGCAACTGTACTTGTAACATTATTGATTGGTTATAGTTCTGTCCCACCTTAAGCCTGACTCACCTTGCGGCTTTGCTCAATGAACACCTCTGAGAAGTTAGGTTGGCAGGCAACCTTTCCCTCTCAGACAGAAGCTCTTTTTTCCTTCCAATAAATTCTCCCTACTTTGTAACCTCTATTGTTCCTGGAATTTATTCCTTGATTTTGGAGAACACGGACTGGTGTTTTTTTTTTTCTCTTTTCTTGCTTGCATCTGCAATATGTGACCAAAAATGGGAAAGAGAAAGGATTGGGCAAGCTCTCACAAATTCAGTGCAGGATCAGTATACCAAAAGCTACTAGAGAAAAGAAACAGATTACATTTAAAGGAAAACCTACTAGAACAATCACAGATTTCTCTTTATAAACCAGCAAGTCAAGAACAGCATGGAGCAAAGTCCTACAAGTCTTGCAAGTAAACAAATTCCAACCCAGACTGATATACCCTGCAAAATCCTCTTTCAAGTATTATGGAGAAGTGAAATACCTTGAGGACAAAGAATATCTAAAGAATTTAATGATGACAAAGCCAATCCTACACAGTTCACTAAAACATATTCTAGAGAGGGATCAAAATGATCATAAGTCCATGAAAGAGAATGGAAAGAACCCACCAAACAGGGCAAATAATTAAACAGATGAGAAAAAGAGGGTTAAAAAAGTCTTTCAACTATTCTTTTGTACACAGTACCAAATATTTCCATCAGCATATTCTACAAATGGACTTCTCCTGTAACCTGTGGGTCATGATTCTGTCTGGATCTATAGAGTGGACATCAAGCAAACAGCAGTAGCTCAGTCCCACAAGTGACACCTGGCCACCAATAAGCATCATGGATACTGTCCATGTACACAACATACTAGGACTTTGTGCAATATTCTATCCCCAAACTATTAGAAGTGCTGGTCATATATTTGCCATTCCAGTTTATGTTATATTTTATTCTTAATAGTTCTTTACTACCATGGAAACTTTCTTAGCTGATACCTTTGCATATATTAACCTATTCAAATATTATGTGAGTACTCTGAATTGATTACAGATTCATATATATGATACATAGCATTCTGGCCTCTAAGTTGGACTCACAATTTGATTTGAATCTTGGAATATTGTTTTTAAATATTTAATTCAATTTTTAATTAATTTATATTTAATTTTCTGAATGTTTTATAATTATATTTTTTGTTTTATGATTCATAATGTATCTTTGATTTACAATCTACTTATAAGACATAGTACGATATTTTTTCCTGGTATTAGAAACTTTATTTTTAAAAAATTTTATTTTACTTTTTTCTTGTTTCAGAACTTTTGTTTGTTTATTTATTTATTTTTATGGCCAGCTCAGCCTTCCCTGAGGGCAAGGATGGCGCAGCGTGTGGTGCCGGGGATTGAATCGCGGTCCCTGCAGCCGCCTAAGCTTTCCTAAGCAGGTGCTTTAGACCACTGAGCCACCCTGCTGGGCCCCACCCAGTATTAGAACCTTTAAAAAGAAAAAAAAAATATATATGTATATGGAAGAGAGTTAGGATAGATATATAGCTACTTTCTCTTAGTTTGCTGAGAATAAAGGTTTGTACTAATATTGCTTAGACAAGCTATCAAGTCTGCATGTTGCTCTCTGAATAAGTACTAAGAAGACAATAATATGCATTATATTAATTATTGTAATCATCCTACTAACCTGTTTTGAAATTGTTTCATTGCTATTTTATCTTTTCTTATTGAAATGAATAAAAATAAAGAAAAAAGATTGGGGAGAGAAACTTGAGGTAGACACATACGCCTCTTATTCACTGGGAACACATAGAGGACAGACATTTTCTACATGCTGGGAAACACAGAAAAGTTTCCAGTGCCATCAAAAATAACTTGGGCTCTCTAGCCTAGGGGGAGAGCAAGAAAACAAGTGTGTCAAAGTGGCCTTACTTGTTCTGACTGGTTTGCCAAATATGTTGTCACACTTTAGGGTTCTGGGATCTTTTTCTGAAGGAGTTTTCTACGTTCTTTCTTTCCTGAGCAAAGAATTGGTCCAGACAAGTGAAAAAGGTAGCTGAAGATTATTAAAGGTAGAAAAAGAAATAGGTTCTGTAGTTTGGGCCAAGTAAAAGTAAGAAAAGTTGTGTACCCTACAGTTTGAGGGCAGGCTGCTATGAAATATCAGAGTAGCCCAGATTTCATTTAGGGCACAAACTCACTGTGTTGTTCAGACTGGCCTTGAGCTTCCCACATATCCCAAGTTAGCTAAAGACTTCTGTGATCCACCTGCCTCAGCCTACCTAGTTCTGACATTAGAGGCATGTGCCACCACTTTTGCTAGTACAAATATGTTGTAATGACCACAACTTCTTCTTTCATTCATGCATATTCATTGAATAGTGTTTATGTACACTGACATAGTCATGAATGGGTGGCATGTTGGGGTGGCACGTTAACAAAACATCTGGTAAAAAACATGCTAGAATCAACTGTGTTCACTAAGCAATCACCCAACTTAGTGACAAAAATTGCCTATGCCCATGCCTTGAAATAATTATTTAAAAGTTTTCACCAAAGAAATCTTAAAGACATAGGGGTAGATAAAGAATTCATGAACAAAAATCAAACTGTACAGGAAAAACTTCAAAGAATCAACAAGTGGGATCTCATCTTTAAAAAGTTTCTGCACTTCAAGACAAATATTCAGCAGAGTAAAAAGAAAATGCATGAACTGGGAAAAAATTATAGCTTACTGTCCCTGCAACAAAAGCCTTCTATCTAGAACATATAAAGAATTAAAAAGAATCAGGTCCCCTAAATTCAGAGACCCAATCCAAAAGCGGGCGTCAGAGATAAATATATAATTCTAAGAGGAAGAAATACAAATGTCAAGTAAATATATGAAAAAATGTTCAACATCATTGGTCATTTGAGAAATGTAAATTAAAAACACACTTAGATTCAATCTCAGCCCAGAAAAAATGGCTATCATCAAGAAGTCAGCCAATAACATACAGTGGAGGGGTTGTGCAGAAAAAGGAACCCTTCTCCACTGGTGGTGGGAGTGAAGGCTGGTACAACCACTGTGGAAATCAGTATACAGACTCTTTAAAAGCTAGGATTGGAGATTCCATTCAAGCCAGTTATTCCCATCTTGGATATTTTTTTCCAGAAGAACTGCAAAGTTCATGCCACAGTGATATATGTGCACCCATGTTTATAGTGGCACAATTTGTCACAGTTAAATCCTGGAAACATGAATCATATATTGGTCCCAAGAAACTTCAAAATGGTTTTCACATTAATGATAGCATCACTAAAAATATGCTTGGAATGCCTGTCATTCTTGTCTTTTAGATGTGTACTGCTTGTATTGTAAACTCAGTTACTGATTTACTTTCTCTCAAGTAAATGGTTGGCTAACAACAACAACAACAACAAAAAAAGGTATTGACTGTAAGAAACTAGGCAAAATGCCATAGGCCTGAGAGGCTACAATTGTGTACATCCTTGGATTTTTAAATGTCTGAATAAAAATGTATAACTGCTTTTATCACATTCTATAAAGATTTATTAGAATATCAATGATTGATGAAAAATACCAATTTCATGCTAAGTCTAAGATGTTTGATATTTAGAAAGAGTGATGTTAAACTCAATTACCTATGTTATATGGTAATAGTACCATGAAGTTTCTCTGCTGGAGAGTTGAGAATGTAAGTTAACAGATCAAAAATTGGAGAAGAAGAAGGGCGATGAGGATAGCCAACATTTTGTCCCTAGCACTTGAAGGTAGTGAGGACTCAGGACAAAAGAGAACCTGTGCTGTAACATCCTATACCTCAGTGGTGTCCCACATTTTTTGGTCAAGGAGATTATGGGACCTCAGAAGAAAGCAATAAATGAAGTATAGTGTGTCTAAGCTGAGTCACCTAGGGAAAACATATTCTCTCAGGCTTTCACAGAAAGCAAAGGCTGTGACTCGTCCTGATGGCTGACACTGACAACAGTTCTAGAAAGCACTGTACATGGTTCCAGAGTTAATCCTGAGGGGATTTGACCTTGGAAGATACAAAAGATGAATTTTTTTTTATACAGGTCTTGCTTTAACTTGCCCTTGATCATGCGGTGGAAAAGCTTAATTATGAGGCATAAAACACAGAGCTAGATTAGTAAGATGAGTTGTAAGAAGATTAAATCAACAGCCTCCAACATTGTCAGTTTCACCAGTAACCCAATGCAATTATGGAACGTTGGACTATGTATACAACTACTTCCTCTCAGTTCAAAGAGAAGAAATTTTTTTTAATTTTTTTCTTTCCTTAGCAATATTGATCAGGAAATTTATCATGTTTACACCCTGTGCTCCGTATAACTACTATGAGTACAACAATATGCAATGTGTCAATTATTGCGAATGTACTACTAACATGTTTTGAAACTATGATATTGTTATTTCTTATTAAAATAATGAAAAATTCCTGGAAACAACCCAGATGCCCATCAACTGAAGAATGGATAAAGAAAATGTGGTATTTTTACACAATGGAATGTTATTCATTTATAAAAAAGGATAAATTTGAGTATTTTTTCAGTAAATAGATGCAGCTACAGATTATATTCTTAAGTGCAGTAAATCAGATTTGCATGTGCAAATCTCATATTGTCTCCTTAGTGTGAGAACTTGAAAGAGCAAATAAAACCTGAAGGTTACAATAGATTCTGGGAAAGCGAAATGAACTAATTTAAAAGGAAAGAGCTACTGAGTTGAGGAGAAGGACAGGAGAGGGAGTGCGGGAAAGAGATTTATCTATGTATGGTAAGCAGGATGGTTTGGGTAACTGTACTGTGGATTTCTGTTGGTCTATGGAAAGGAGCAGTTAATACAATTTGTTTTGTCTACTTTTTTCAATTGTTTGCACTTTTTTCTTCTTAGTTTCTCATATATTTCTTTTTTTTTTGTTTTCTTCCAATTTTCCGTGCATATACCTGGTAATTTGAATAAATAATTGGAAGACAACACTACACATTACAACAAATACTATAAAATTCATATTACTCTGTTAAGTGAAATTCTATATCAATTGCAATTTCTCTGTTTTAATTCTAATTTGTGCTGTCTTTAGAATTTTTTTCATCATAGAATCCAGAGTTGGGTGGTCCAGACCAGCTAATGACCCCAGGGCTGCAGGCTGTCACTTTCCCTGGCTGTGTGCAGTATGCAGCTGGTGCTCAGGCTACATTTGGCTGCATCTCTGACAGTGTTGTACTTTGCTACATTCAGGATAGAGGCAGGACACAAGCCAGAGGAGGAAGGGTACTCTATCTCCAATGCTGTCTTGAAGGAGCTCTCCTAGAGGCACTGCTGACTACTTCCACTTCTGTTGTATTAGCCTGAATGAGTCCTGGGTTCACCCAATGAACAACACAAGTTCGGGAATTGACTTTTTACCTAGGTTTAGTATCTGCTTCAGCAAAGGCCCAATTCTTTTAGTAAGAAAAAGGGATTCTATGTATTGGATTGTTAAAGATGCAATTCCACTGTCTTTAGGTCTCCCTTGTCACACAAGATAATGGTGAGGCTGGAGTTGCAATGCATGTGTGTATTAAACCCACCCAGTCAACTCTGGCTCACATCATATTTTTCATATTTTTCATCTTTTCTCCAGCTGTCATGAAGTCACACTGATACCTTCATTAAGGGGCTGGAGGAATTATAAGTACCTAGAGGACTCATCTCTCAAAATGTTTATTTGAAAAACCATTTAGCCCATGCAAGAGATAGTGTTGTGCACAGCAATTTGTCTTTTTAGAGGGGTATGGGGAGAACCAAGCCATAACGCTTTATTTTGGGGAATTTATATCAACCTGCCCCTGGATAGACTTTAACACCACAGGCAGAAAATAAAAACAAGATTTTCTGTTGTTCTCAGAGTGTTTTAGGGACAATAATATGTTTGGAACCAGGTTTGGTGTGGTTTCCCTTAGCTCCTGTACAACTGTTAGCAAAAGCTTATTGTGCTAATGCATCAATCTCTGTGAGAAAAATGATGACAAAACCCAGCAGGGAAGTTTCCTGTGTGGAAGAAGCTCCACTGTGGCTCCCCTCTCCTAAATAAGACCCAGTTGCAGAATTTCCCCTTCCCCTTCACTCTGTAACACTTGGTCCCACTATTATTTCATGCAGTTGCTTTATCATCTATTAGCTACTCCCCAGTCTGTTGTTCCCTTTGTCCATCCCATTCTCCACTATACTAAAATAATCTTAAAGGCCAGAGATGAAGACACTCATCTTTTTATCCCTCAGCATTTCTAGACCAACACTGCTGAGGAAAAACAGAATGTGAATTCACATTTCCTTCACATTAATTTTTTTATTGGATACCTTAAAAAGCACAAAGAAATATATAAAATTAATGTTATAACCTGTTTTACTTAGACCACCATATCCACAATATGACCTTTGCAATTTGGCACAACTGTCTAGCTATCTTACATTGTGTCAGATTTCCACAATCCCATGTGTATTCTCCACTTAATGCACATCTCTATTGCGAGTAGGCACATTTCAAGGGCAAAATAGCCCCATGAGATTAGTGGTTATCATTGGACCTCACAGGTCCAGACAATGCCTCAGGAAATGAATATACATATGATATTCACGTGTAGAATTTTTCTTAGGCTCCAAAAGAGCGATGGAATCCTAAGATTTTAATGAATGCTCTAGTTATAGACTAGTGTGGTCCTCAAATGTATGAATTTGTGTGCATTAACTAAGCTTAAAATAATAGAAAAAGATTTCTGGGTGTGGTGATACATGTCTGTAATTCCAGCTACATGGGAAGAAGAAACAAGAGAATTGCAAGTTTGAGCCCAGCCTGGAAAATTTAGAAACTGTATCAAAGTGAAAATGAAAAAAAAGTACTTCAATGCCTGGGGTTCAATCCCTAATATAGAGAGACATAAAGAAAAAAAGAAATGAAGGAAGGAAGGAAGGAGGGAAAAAAGCAAGAAAGAAAGAAAGAAAGAAAGGAAGAAAAGCTTATCAGAGAGTGGGAAATTAATACAACAATTTGACACCAGAGAACACTGTGTTGAAATCTCTCTTGTTATAGATGGAGACAACTAAGGCTTGAATTGGTTATCTGTCCAAGGTCACACAGCTAATTAACTGGCAGAGCTGGTACTAGGACCCTGTGATGTACCTACCCTTCATTTAACAGACTCATCAAGAGCCTTCTATATCACCGGAACTGTGCTATGTACTTGGCACAGCAAGCCATTAAGGGGCCTATTCACAAGTAGAGGTATGATTTCTTCGACTGTTTCTCCAAGTTTAGTGTGATGATTTCCCCTGTGCAATGCCTCTTTTTGCAAGCTGGCATCTCTGTTCCCCAAACTATCTCTTTATTTATTTTTTATAGATTTAATTTTATTTTAAAGACTAAAAATAGCAGAAACGAAAATAGAAAAAACAGTAACAAGTAAGAGTACATATAGTACAGGGGAGATAGCTCCAAGGCACAAGTGCCTGCCTGGCAAGTGCAAGGTCATGAGTTTCAACCCTGGTCCTACCAAAAAAAAAAAAAAAAAAAAAAAAAAAAAAAAAAAAAAAAAAAAAAAAAAAGAAAAAAAAGAGTACATATAGGTACATATAGTACAGAATTGCAAAACAAGAAAAATTTAACAATGGTTGCATTACATATTTTCATCATCAAATCAGTTTAGATCAACAGACATAGGTATGTAAGACTGATCAAACAAACATTAACACTTTCAATAAACAGTAATTTTTTTCTCTTCCAAATGAATTTTGTATTTAAGTCACTCTTCTAAAAAAAATAATATAGGAGCTGAGGATGCAGAAAATGCAAGGTCCTGAGATTGATTCCTGGTACCGCCCAAAATTTATTTATTAATTTATTTCTTCTTTTGAGTCCTTACACAAGGGAGACTACATGATATTTGCCTGTGTAGGTCTGGTTTATTTCACTTATGAATATACATTCAAGATACAAAAACTGTCTCTTTATATCAGTGGTTCTCAACCTTTCTAATGCCGTGACCCCGCAATACACTTCATCATGTTGTGGTGACCCCAAACCAAAAAATAATTTTGGTGGCTACTTCAAAACTGTAATTTTGCTACAGTCATGATTCGGAATGGCTTTAGGTAACCCCTGTGTTTGCGTCATTTGACCCCTGCTGGGGTCGCAAGACGCATAGGTTGAGAACTGCTGCTCTGTATCATTTCCACTTTTTATTCTTTTCCCCCATTATTTTTGGACTATTGTACAACTGTGTCTTATGCATTTTTTGATGTATTTGCTCTCTAGAGCAGGTTTCACTTTGTTAGCTCTGATCAGTATTTTATTTCTGCCTTTGGCATTTCCTTGGATTCTTTTCAATTGTTTTCAGCTCCTTCTCACCCTTACCTTCTCAGCTTGTTCAGTTTTGACATCATCCTTTTGTGCTTTGATTTCACCTTTTTTCACTAACCATATAGAGTTCACATTTTCTTATGTGTGGTTTGAAAGCCTAATTTCTTTCTGGTTTCTCGCAGTTGCACATTTCCTTAACCTTTGCTGGTCGAGCTGTGGTCTGAGCATCAGCAACATCAATACCACTCTGGGGCTTGTTAGCAACTCCGATTTTCTGGCCCTATCACAGACTTATTGAATCGCTATTTGCATTTTAACATGTCACCTTGAGGGTGCATGTATTATAGAAGTTGAGAAATAGATCTTTGGTTCCTTGGAAGGGAGTCTGGGGCTCTGATTAGGAGCACAGATCCTCAATGATTAATTTTGTTCTCAACTTTGTCACCAAGCAGCTGTGTGACTTTGGAGGGTTTCAGCTATCTTTTGTATACTTTGGTTTCCTGTTTCCAAAGTGGGAGCTGTAATAACTATGAATGAAGTGGCTCTGAAAACTAGAGAAATATGTGAAGTGCTAAGGAGATAACCTGGAACGTGAGCATTTGAAAAAAAAAATGACCATTATGTGATTACTTCAAAAGTTACAAAATATTTTTCTTGATTCTTCCATATAAAATTCTTTTCTGTCCTCTTGTTGGTTCATCTTTGCTGGAGAGTGATCTAGCCTGACTTAAGTTTTGGAGTAGTTTGGAATGAACCAACTGGGGACAGTTTCCCTGTTAGACAATAACCCACAACTATTGGACCAACTGTTACCTTTTCAGATTTCAATTTTCTTTTTTAAAAACTTTATTATTATTATTATGGCCGGTTCAGCATGCCCTGCAGGCCGGGCTAATGTAGCATGTGGCATGTGGGATCGAACCTCCCTCCCTGAGGCCTCCTACAGCTTTCTTAAGCAGGCACTTTAGACTGCTGAGCCAATTTTCAACCTGAGGGCGTAGGTTGAAAGATGTGGTTTTTAAGTTGATTTCCGGTATCTACAACCCTAAGTGATGTTTTCCTGCAGCAAAGGCGGATGTGACCCAGCCCTGTTTTCTTGGCGGCAGGTGGATATTTGAGGTCATTACACCCACCTGTTTCATCTGATTCTGTTCTATTTTAGAGGACTGGGAAATGGACAGTTTCCTAGTTAAGCTCAGCTCTCCTCCAGCCACAAGACTTTTTTTCCCCCCCAGGAAGTAGTAAATCATTGATTGCTTTCCTTAGCTTCTAGGGCTACTGTGAAATGAAATTTTCTGTGTATCCATAGGTGTTGCTCAGGCTTAATGGAAACTGAGAACGACACAGTGCTCACTACCTGCCATTACACCTGGGAGCTTCAGAAGTCTTTTATATTCAGGCTGTGATGATCTTTATAATTTAAAGGTGTATGTATCCCACATATTAATATATTCTTCACCAAGAAATCCTTCAAACTGTCTTTTTCCAGCCAAATAGAAACCTATGGATATCAACTAACGGGTGAAAATTTTAAGGTATTAGAAATTGGTGCCACCTGTCATTCAATAGTCATGTTTGGAATTATCTCATCTTTACAGGGTGGTACTTGTGTCATTAACTGTGTGTTTTGTTCCATTTTGTCTTTATTATTTTGTGACGATGTCAGTGAGAAAAGTCTAGGTCTCAGACTTGAAATAAATGCGTAAGCATGATAAAAGCTGATAATTGTTAGCTGTAGAAGGGTGCTCATCAGATTTTGCAGGTATGTGATAGTGATTGTGAAGAAAATGAATAAAAATAATAAGTATATTCAAACTGCAGAACTTCAAAGTATATCAGTATGATATATTTTATAATATTTAAAAGGCTTCTAATATTTTTAAACTTCTTTAGGAATTAATCCTCTGTCTTACTTCCACAAACTGAACTTTAAACATACTGTTAAAGAAGATGTGCTGTATTAGTCTACGAGGTTATAGTGTATTTGTGATGCAAAAAAAACATAACTATGGCTTATTTCAATATTTTCTTTCAACTTAAAACCCCTCAAAATTGAGATTCCTATTAAATGACAAGCAATCATTTATTTTCTCTCATGAATTTAATGAGATGATTTAAGTAATTGCTTGTGATCACCCCCAGGCTTTGCTTGCACTAAATAAATTAACGATGCTGCTAACTTTCCCATGTTATTGTTAATCTTGTTATCATCAGAGGAACCAAAATAGCTTTATGATAATCTGGAAGCTAATCTATGGTTGATTCACTTTTACAAAGGCAGTGGCTTGTTTTTACCTCCATTCCATTTGCAAGAAGGCAGTCGCAGACCCCTCATTTGGGTTGGAGGCTGCTTTCTTGTTGTTTTTTTGAGACCGAGTCTCATCATTATATCAGACTGGCTTTCAACTTAAGGAAATCCTTGTGCTTCAGACTTGTAGCAGATGTCCCCCTCCCTGGCACATTTCAGTGTATTAGTTGACCAAGTAATACTTTCTGTTCTAGTTCCTGTTGGTCCTATCTCTTAGAAACAGCTGGTCACTATGATGCACTCTGTACAAGCCAGCCCCAGTTGACAAGCCATTCTGCTTCTGTTACTTCTGCTTGTTTATCTCTTATAAGCCCTAAACCACCAGAGATTGGGGTTTGATATTTTGGCAGTGATCCTGATCAGTGCTCAGGGATGTAAATAAACCTGCATCCAAATCCTGGGTCTTTTTAGTGTCTCTGCTTGCCATTGCCTCCTGACCACTGGTATTACAGGTGTGCACTGTCCCACTTGGACAGAGGCTGCTTTCATTTAGAAATAAAACATTATTTTATGAGCTCAGATTCCAAGTTCAAATCTGTCTTATTAGGAATCTGTGAAAGTCTCTAGAGTCCAAGTGTACTTTCATTTGCCTAAAAGTGACCAAGAGTCCTGTTTATACATTTGGTGGCCACATATGGAGTGAGATGATTTTTTTCATAAACTTGCTGTATGATCTTGGAAATTTACTTCATTTGTGTGAACCTGGGTTTTCTCATCTATGAATGGAGATTTAATTGAATTAATGAAATATAAACCTAATAGTTGAAGATGGAGCTAAACCACTTGCACCTGGCCTAGGATGCTTTTCAAAACAGCTCTTATAGTTATTAGTAAGGATTGATACATTTATTCCATTTATTTGTATACTTCATCATCACCATAAGTAACTTTATTCTTCTCCAATAGCATGCTTGAAGAGTTCTTAGTGCTTGAGAGCTCAGTGATGTGGTATCCATGACTAAATGTAGGATGGGGGAGGTATAAGTGTGTTATATTAAAAGCTAATCTATGGTTCAAGATTTGAAGGGTGCTGAATGCTTATTATAAGTACTTTTCTACATCATATTCTCTTCAAATTAGGCGATCCATGTTTGACTAGGCTGTGGGCAATCCACAATTGCTTCGAAAATGACTAGACAAGTTGCCACTTACAAAGATGTACAGTGCTAATTTCAGTTCCTACGTATTACCTGGGAATGCTAGAATAGTCTTATGAAAATCTTTCAGGTTCACTTGCTGACAGATGATTCTCCATGGGTACCTCACATTTCTGCACATCAGAGCAAAGACAAACACACATCTGGGCTCTCAACTGTCTTTTCAAGGATGCTTGAACAACAAAAAGTATTGGAAGCTACAGGAAATATCTCTGCAAAGCAGAGGACAGATTTGTTCATCATCCAGGATGATGAAGAAGATGGCTGTTCTCCAAAGCAAGTTCAGTAGAGATCTCTTACTAAAGACCAACATTTCCAGAGCTTAGGGCTCCTCTCCTACAAGATGGTGACCATGTGTTGTCTGATCTTCATTGCATTACTGTGTGGAGACTGAGGCTTGGAGAGCTGGTGCAATGGCTGGCAGTTTTACTCTTGCTGTCTTTTTTCTCTGTCTAGGAGTCTGATCATTGTATCCAACAGAAGACTGAGGGTAGGGCTGGGGCTCAGAGGTTTTATCTAGTTACTTACAGTTTTTGAATCACCCTGTCACCTCCAGGGAAAGCAGTGAGACCAGTGGGGACAAAAGCTGATGAAAAGGCTTACTTCATAGAATTGTGTGCAGATGAAAGGATGTCACTTTTAGAGAGCATTAAGTGTAGTGTCAGGCACAGACAATAAGTGATAACTGTTCAGGTTTTTCTTCTGTCTGTTAAATGGTGTTGGATGCATTTCCCCAACGTTCATCTGAGTGTTGCTTTGGTTTTCTCTCAATTGGAGGATAGTTGTGTCTCCACTGGTTGGAATGGCCACTTGAAGTTCAAGTCTGGTGGTTCTTGGGGAATTGAACATGAACATTTGGTATATAAAGATGACATAGTAGACAACTGCTGCATCACACAGTATAAAGTAGCAAATCAAATATTAAAAATAATGCTGATGATAACTAGTGCATGTTCTTTCTATCTTCAGCCACACCCATTTATTTCACAATGGATTCTATTTTTCAGTATAGTTCATTTCCATCTTGTAGTTATATGTAAAACTTAAGGTTATGTAAGCACAAAACATTCTAGGAGTTTGAATATTAGAAATGGCAGATCCTATGAATTTAAAGGCACAAAAAAATCATTATCTTTTCTTATGTTCTTTGCTTTTTCTGATCATGTCTGGTAAGGAAGTGAAATTGCAGAGACAGAAATCAAATGATTTTGGTTCAAGGCTCAATTCTAGCATTTCATTATTTCTGCAACCTTGCAAGTTTCCTTATTATCTGTCTGTCGTAGTTTCCTCACTTGCCAAATCTAGAATATAATAGTGTTGATCTCAAGAATTTTCCATGAAGATTAAGGGTATTAATACCTTTTTTTTTTGGGTGGTATCAGGGATTGAACTCACAACTTTATGCTTGCCAGGCAAGCACTTACTCCACTGAGCTATCTCCCCAGACCCCTCACACTTGGAAATCCCATAAAACAGTATCTGACACATGATAAAAACTCAAGAAATGTTAAATATTATTAAAATACTATTGCTTACTATTTAGAATACAGGAAGAGGCTTTCTGCTGCTGATGTCAGCAAAAATGTATCTTAATAATTCTTGGAATTCAGAAGATGTATCGAAGAGACATTGTTTTGAAAGAACTTGCTGTTTTGTTTTGTATTTTAAATATAATTTAATTTTATCTTGAAGATTAAATTATAGAAACAAAACCAGATAGAAAAAAGACAGAAAAACAGGGTAACATACAATACATAAATTATAGATTTTAAAAACAGGAATAGCTAATTAACAATGGTTGTTATGTTATCTATTTTATTGTCAAATCTGTTGATCAGATTAATAGATACAGTTATGCAAGACTGGGGAAATAATTGAATATTGCCTCTTTCTTTCAAAAAACATCTTAATGAACTTTTTTGTTTTAATTTATTTTAAAGGATATAATAATTGATAAGACCTTCGAAATACTACACATTTAGAAGACCAAGATGAGAGTTATTCAACCATGTGTTTTGTTATTACACATTGCTGTCCTCAATGTAGTTGCTCAGATCACACATATAAGCATACAAAGTTAGTGAAGGTGAAAATTCTAGCATTAAATGCTAGTTTCAACAGAACTGATGGACTCATAGTGATCCGGCTGTTCACAGCCTCCCAGGAGCTGAGATTATAGGTGCGCACCACCACTCCCAGTCTCAGTTACCTTATCAGCATGCTCCAGGGGTGGGGCTGACACTGCAAGCTTGGGGATCCAACTCCTGGCCTCTGCATCAGCTTGCAGGTGCTTTAATCTGCTGAGCTATTTGGGCGGCTTCATCCCTAGATCTTATGTGGTTCATTATTCATAAATATTACAGAACACAATATCACAACAAAGTCCTTTCCTTCCTTTTTGTGCCCACCTACCCTTGTCACCTTGCCACATCCTGGCCAGGCTGGGTGAACATTTCAATCTTTGAAAAGCAAAGACAGTCATTTAGGTATAGACATAGCCTGGGCCTATAGTTGTTACCTTCTTTCAGATCTCTCAGTTACTGAAAGTTACTTTGAGTGCTTACCATACAGAAGCCTCAGATTTCAACCGTGTGTGGCAGGGTTGGGTGGGCTTGAAAAAGTTACTGGCTTCTTTCACGACTCTTACTAGAAATGGAAAAAGATATATGGAACAATTGATGTTTGATTTTCTTCTCTTTTCTTTTAAACTTTTTATAAATTCTGACCAATTTTACAGGTTTATCCTTGGTAATCTGAAAAACTAATTTGAAAAAAACAATATGCAATACAACAACTGAACTAGTAGTGAGACCCTGAATACTATCTAGACCCGTCCCTAAATACAAAACAAACAGGCAAACAAAAAAAATTATCTAGGGATGAGGTGTTATGCATCAAGTACCTAGGGGCACTATCCTGGGGTGTGTATCTGTCAGGTTATGCCTTTTGGTGGAAGTAGTCCAACCAAAGAGTCATGGCATTGCTACCTGTCACCTTTAGTTCCTGAATTTGGGCCCATGTCTGTCTACACAAAGGGCATTGGAGGAGTCAAATTATAATAATAAGTTTCTAAGAGTCATGTGACTCACCCTCAACAAGCCTATAGATAAGGAAAAGGCTGTAGGAAAGCCAGCCAAAAGATTTGATTGATTTCAAAACTTCAAAATTGACTAGCTTTTAAGCTTTTAAAAGAACAACCTTCAAACAATATGCAGTATACAGGTGGCACTTCTGCAAAGCTTTCCTTTTGTTTTTCTGAGATGTGAACATCAGAATGGGTGGTAAATAAAAAATTGGAAAATATATCACCTTTTCATAGATACGGAAATGCCAAACAGAATTTAACTTGGAAAGAAATATTCCCAGAGAAGAATCAAATTGTTTCCTTTCTCATTTCACAAGTTAGCTAAGATAATTAATTGGACTATTAATTTTTATTTGTTTGTTGAAAGGAACAGTTAATACTTAATTTTTTGGACCAATTTTACATGCTTATCTAGTAAGTAAGCTGACCAACTACTTTGAACAAAATAATTTACGATATAAAAACTATTGTTGAATTCCTATCTTGTATTTTGAAATTCTGTATAATTTCTAATGTCTTTGCTCGTTTTTGGATTGAACTGTGGCCCTGCAGGAGCCTAAGCTTGCCTAAGCAGATGCTTTAGACCACTGAACCATCTGACCTGACTGTTTTTGCTTTTCTTAAATGTATATTATTGTTACAGGTCTAACTACACAGCTCAGACTCAAAGCGATCCTCCTGCTTTAAGTTTCCCGAGAGCTGGGATTACAGATGTACGCCACTATATCTGGACCCTGTGCATGGCTCGGCCCACCCTGGAGGTGGAGCTGGTACAGCATGTGATGCCGGGGATCAAACTGTGGTCTCTGCCCTTGCCTAAGTAGGGACTTTAGTCTGCTGAGCTATCTTACCAGCTAATTTCTAATGTTTATTGTTTTTCTCCTCCTTAAAAATTTTTAGCTGGGCGTGGTGGTTCACGCCTGTAATCCCAGCACTCGGGAGGCTGAGGCAGGAGGATTGGTACAAGTTCAAGACCAGCCTGGGCTACAAAAGTGAGCTCAAGGTCAGCCTCAACTGCATAGCGAGACCCTGTCTCAAAAAGACAAAAAAAAAAAAAAATTTAAATGTAGTTATCATGTCTGCATCTTGTAATCTGAACAACTATTTTGGAGATAACAATATGCATTATATTAATTATTATGGCTGTCCTACTAACATGTTTTGAAACTGTCTCATTATAATTTCTTATTAAAAGTAATAAAATTTTAAAAAATGCAGAAATATCCCCCCCCCAAAAAAAACCCGATGGAACTTATGAGTACTATCATCTCAGCCATCCTGTATACACACCTGCATGTTTTTCCCTCCTTCCTTTTTTCCTATCTTTTCTCCTTTGTTTCATCTTCATTATTTAATCTTTAAGTTCAGTTTCTTTCTGTTTTGCCATATCTATTTTATCTTTCAGGTTTTATTTCTTCTTTCAGATTGTTACATGAGGAAGACAATACAATATTTACACATGTGGGTCTGATGTTTTTCACTTATGAGTATAGCCTCTAGTTGCATCCATTTACTTATGAATGCTTTGAGTTTGTCTTTCTTTACAGCTGAGTAATACTCCATTGTATAAAAATACCACATCTTTTTCATCCATTCCTCAGATGATGGGCATTTGGGTTGTTTTCGAGATGTGGCTATGACAAATTGTGCTCCTATAAACATGGGTACACATATATATTGCTATGGTATATCAGCTCTTTTGGGAAAATATTCAGAAGGAGAATAGCTGGATTGAATAGGATTTCCAGTTCTAGTTTTGTTGAGAGTCCCCAAACTGATTTGTTTTGTCTTTTTAAGACAGGGTCTCTCTATGCAGTTCAGGTTGGCCTTGAGCCCACTTTTGTAGCCCATGCTAGTCTCAAACTTGCACCGATCCTCCTGCCTCAGCCTCCCAAGTTCTGGGATTACAGGCGTGAGCCATCACGCCTGGCATCCCCAAACTGATTTGCATAGTGATTTTACATGTTTACATTCTCACCAACAGGGGAGAAGGGTTTATTTTTCCCAACAGCCTTTCCAGCATTTATTAGTTGATTTTTTATGATAATCATTCTTTCTGCAATAAGATGGTATCTCGATGTTGTTTTAGTTGGAATTTTTCAAGTGGTCAGTGCTGTGGAACATTTTTTTTCATGGATTTATTTGCCACTTATATTTCTTCCTCTAAGAAATGTGTATTCATCTCACATGCCCATTTTTGGAATGGGTCTTTAAATTTTCAGGCCCATTTTTCTAGTTTTCTATGTAATTTAGATAGATGTCTTTGGTCTGAATGATTTTTTTTTCAGAGGTTATGAGCAGAACATATTTATTGAAGGAAATAAAGTGCCTGTCCAAGGGAAGAAAAGGAAGGGGGTCCCAAAGGGCTTGTCCCCCTGTCTGAGTGATTGTTGGTTACAACTTTTTTTTCCCAATTTGTGGGTTGTGTTTTAACTCTGTTGGTGATTTCTTTTGACATGCAGAAAACTTCTCAATAATACGAGTTCCCAGTTGTTGATTCTCTGAAGTATTTCTCATACAGTTTAGTTTTTCTTCATGAACTGTCTGCTTACTGCCAGGTATTCAAGATTTCCATCTATTTTCATCTTTCAGGAGATTTAGTGTTTTTGCTTTAACGTTTAGATATTTAATCCATTTTGACTTTAGTTTAGTGCATGGTGATAGACCTGAGTCTAGTTTTAGTTTTTGGCATATGTAGAGCCAATTTTTCTAGCACCAGTTGTTAGAGAGGCTATCTTTCTTCCAGTCAACATGTTTGGCTTCTTTGCCAAAGATAAGATGACTAAGTGGGTTTGTCATCTGCATCTTCTAATCTGTACCATTGTTCCTAGCATTTGTTTTATTGTCAGTACCATGCTGATTTTTTCACAGTAGCTTTGTCATATAATTTCCTTTTTTTTTTTTTTTTTGTCTTTTTGAGACAGGGTCTCGCTATGCAGTTCAGGCTGGTCTTGAGCTCACTTTTGTAGCCCAGGCTGGTCTCGAACTCCCAGCAATCCTCCTGCCTCAGCCTCCCGAGTGCTGGGATTACAGGCGTGAGCCACCACGCCCGGCTTGTCATATAATTTCAAGTCAGGAATTGTAGTGACTCCTGCCTTGCCTTTGTTACTCAAGATTGTTTTATATTTTTGAGGCAGAGTCGTACTATGTAATTCAATCTAGCTGTAAACTCATGAGGATCCTCCTGCCTTAGCCACCTGAGTGCTAGGAGAAAGCAATCAGTTTTAATAAAATTGTATCAATTAGGACTGAAGTTGACTATAATTAATAGAAAATGTGACTTTTTATTTTAAAGACAAAAAAGCAATTAAAACAATGATACACAATTTGGAAACAAGATAATACGAAATTAATATGGTCAATATGTTGCATATTGTTATCTTCGAAGTAGTAGTTCAGATTACAAGATGTAGGCATGCAAGATTGAATAAGTAATGAACTAAAATAAATTAGTAGATATGGAATATAACCATTGTTAAATTTCAAAAAAAATAAATTTTTATTTTTAAAAAGTCCAATAAAATAGTAAAAAAAATAAATTAGTAGTATATTTGTCTTACCTATCTTGTGCATATATACAAATCTTTTTTCCTTCTATCATCTACCCCCACCCCAGTTCTTCTTTTCTTATTTATTTATTTATTTTTTGCAGTACCGGGGATTGAACTCAGGTACCTGCACTTGCCAGGCAAGCACTTATTCCACTGAGCTATCTCCCCGGCCCTAGTTCTTCTTTTCTTTTAGGTAGTTTTTTTTTCCTTTCACTGTATCAATTTTAGGTTTTGGATGTTATTTACTCTTTCAGTTTCTTACCTGAGGGAGACAATACAATGTTTACACAAGTGGGTCTTACTTATTTCACTTGTGATTATGGTCTCTAGTTGTATGCATTTACTTATAGAAGTCTCAGGTTTATGGTTCTTTATACCTGAGAAGTACACCAGTGTTTAAAAATGTTACGTCTTTTTTTATATGTTCTTTGGTTAATGGACATTTAGATTGTTTCTAAGATTTAGTTATTACAAATTGTGCTGCTGTAAAAATGGGCACACTTAAATTTTTTTGATATGATGTTTTAATTCTTCTGTAAAAATATGAAGCAGGAGAATAGCTGGGTTCAATGGGACCTGTAATCCTAGTATTTTGAGCAATCTCCACACTACTTTTCATAGTGCTGTACCAGTCTGAACTCCTATAACCAGCAGAAAAGTATTTTCTTTTCCCCACAGCACTACCAACATAAAAAGAAAATTTTATGCCTTACAGAATTTTGTATCTCTGAAAGAAGGAAGCTCTGACCATTGATCAGACAGTTAAGTTATATCAAGGCTAGGGTCTCTTAGTTGTCTTATCCTTTCCTCATTGCTATAAGAGGAAAGCTGTGGCTCTAGACATTGTGCAGAAAGAAATGGTGGTACCAGCTATATTTTCCTGTTTAATGAAGAAAGTAAATGTGTTAAGCACACTTCTGTTTCTGTCTCACC
The DNA here is from genome assembly GCA_004027025.1 of Myocastor coypus. NCBI lineage: Eukaryota > Metazoa > Chordata > Mammalia > Rodentia > Myocastoridae > Myocastor > Myocastor coypus. The sequence goes on from PVJA010007683.1 coordinate 24,080, forward strand.
AGCCAGCATTGTGCTACAGTGCTCCACAGATGGCAAGGGAGCCTGGGAAAGCCAGTGAATAAGTTTTCAGAAGTCTAAGTTTGAAAGCAACAGAGGATAAGGGAACTGGTGTTGGGTTAGGCAATTGATAGTATTTCAGGTGGTACTGGGATTTTCTCTGAAAGTAAGCATTTGGTCTGGCAAACTTCAGGTTCATGCACTATTTCTAGAAGTAGCATTCAGTCTTATTTTGATATAATGCCAAACACATGAGACAGCAAGACTGAAGACAATTAACCTGGGAAATGGAAATGCAAAGTGGCTTTTTCTACTGGGTCATTATGTTAGGAATATATTTCTATGCAATAAGTTACCCCCAAACTTGAAAAGAACCGATGTTTACTACATCGGGGTTTTGGTGAGCCAAGATTTTGGCAATTGCTTAGGTGGAGGTTCTGGCTCAGCATCTCTCATGAGGTTAAAATAACTTCAGCCAAAAGTGCAGCCATCAAAGCCTTGACTGAGGCTGCCGGTTCCTACAATACCAGCCTCTTCACATGGCTACTTGAGTGTCTTCTTGTCATGACGATGGGCTTCCCTAGAAATGCCTGATCTGAGAGAGAGAGAGAGAGAGAGAGAGAGAGAGAGAGAGAAAGAGAGAGAGAGAAAGAGAGAGAGAGAGAGCATGTTTGAAGTCTTTTTTCCCTTATTAAAATGAATTAAACTAATTGAATTAATTTATGCTATAAAACCCAACTTTCTGCCACTCGTTGCCATGTACAAGACTCTAATGCACACTTTCATGTATTTCATTGATTAACTTCTGTACATTCTTTCCAAGAGAGGTGGCAATTTAGTTACACCATGGGGCTGAGATTCAGGCCCAGGTCTCTGACTCCTCAAGAGAGGGAATATTTTTTTACACTCTAGTTGCAGAAGCTAAATAGCATCACATTTGCCATATTCCGTAGTGATACAGACCCACTGTGATGTAACATGGAAGGGAGCCAATAGACGCATGAATACCATAAAGAAGAGATCTTTGGACGCCATCTTGGAAACTGGTTGCCATAATCCTAGAACTAGGGAACAGGGAAATGAAAACTGAAATTGAACTTTTTTGACTCTCAAACTGTGATGTTTATCATACACTTATTGTCATTTTTATATTGTTTTTAAAGATAGAATTAACAAACTGTAGAGGAAAATTTTCATTCAGTACAATTATTACAGAAAATATACTATGTTTTGTACATACACACAGAGACAATATTAACACTCCCAAACACAAAAACACAGGTGTTTTCCTATGGCTCCTTTCCTTTTGGGGTGCTTTTGAGAGGAAAGAAGCCACAGAACTCTTGCCTCACATAGCTCAACCCCATGAGTGGAGAATTAAGATAGCTGTGTCGTCATCAGGGTACAGATCTGACACAAGAATTATGCAGTTGGTTTCCTCCTCCATCAGTGGAATGGAAAATAATCAGGAAGGAAAAAAAGAAGCCATCTGCAAGATCGAAGGGAATGAAGTGAAAGGTAATTGACAGATATTTAAATGAAAAGAACAGCTTTTATTTTTTATTGTGCAGCAAGCTGAATCCCTGAGCTACTCTTTCATGTGCTTGTTTGTACAGCAAGACAGACTGGTAGAAAATTGCTTGCTCCAGTTGTGTCCTATAGGGAAAGGAACCCTCACTGAATTGCAACATATTACAGTGGTATTATTTTCCAACCACATCTCAAAGTGAGTATAAATTTGTTTTCAGGATGACCAATCCTCAGTAAGATGCAGAAATAAGCAGTTTTTGGTTTTATTCATGATAGTTTTGGTACTAAGATAATAGTGGACCTTCATTTTCTTATTTTAATAGTGTCTTTTTGTTCCTATTCCTCCAAAGTCCATAAGAATCACATTCTTAGTGAATAGCAATGATTTGACACCTCTTGTAATAACGAAAGGGGAATGAAGGAAGGATTTTTTTTTAACCTGGCCTTTTCTTGCTTATGGAAATGTGTATTTCAGTTATCTTCAGTTAAAATTGAAACGGATTTTTCTGTGGCCCACATATTTCTATTTTAAAAAGGACTGTCCCAATCTAATTGAATAAGGCTCCTCATTGATTTAATCTGAGTATATGAAATGGATAGCTTCAGGGCTATTTTCTGATTCACCGACAATACCAGATTTTGACAGAAGAAGGAAACTAATATTTATGGATCAGCGAGTATGCATTCAAGGACCATATCAGTCAATGACTATATATTTTCAGTTGGAAACATCTTGATACATAAGCCAAGCATTATTCCAATTTATAGATAAGAGAAGAGCCTGAGAGGTGAACTTCCTTACTCATCCAGTGACTCTTCCCCAGGCTTCTGCTCAGAGTGATGGGTATGCTAGTGAGAACAAAGCCACAGAGCTAGTAAGTGGAAAAGATCTGATTGAGACCTAGATGGTTCCAAAGTCCAGGATCTCTTCACTTACCTCTGTGTACTTACACACAGATACCCATTTCAGAGGGAAGAGCATACAGTCATTGAAAGATACATAGTAGCATATGTTCCTTGCCAAGCATTATGCAGGAACTTGTTTTAGTGGCTAGAACACTCCAAAGCACCCTATGAACTGAGTTGATATTCAGTGAATCAATGAGTATCAATTATAGTTTGAACCAGAGAGGAGTTCAGACAGTTGTTTGTAGTTGCTTAGTTATTCAAGAGTTGAAGATCGTTCACGCCAAAGAAGGAGGTTTTGTTTCTCACAGGAGCCACTCACGAAGCTGCCTTGTGTTGATGGCTGAGAGGGTTGGCGTCTGTCACTTAGAGTGATGCACCATTTTGGCTGGTGCACAATTGATACTGGTCCAGGAAATCTGTGTGCTTGCATGACCTGAAACTCGCTGCTGCCGCTGCTGCTGCCACAGCACTCTTCTCAGGAAGCTGCCTGTTCATTCAAGCTGAACTCACGCTGTCAATTTAAATTTTATGATATTAAGATAATAACAGGGATAATTCAGAATTCTTTTGAAAAAATGAAAGAAATTCATTAGTGCTCTTCTGCAGTGCATAAGGATTGCATCCATTATGGGGTGCCTGGGCAAGGACAGAGCACATCTTAACCCGTGATTCTTCTTTTGGTTGTGATCTTTTTGAGGCAAGGTCTTGCATTTTTTATAATTTTATTACTTTTAATAAGAAATAAAAATGAGATTGTTTCAAAGCACATTAATAGGACAGGCACAATAATTAATACAATATTATTGTCTTCATAGTAGTTGCTCGAGTACAGGATGCAGACATGATAATTTTCTAAATGCTATTTGTACAAATATTTCTTCTCATTGAACTAAGAGAAAGTAATTGTATGTTTAGTCCAACATTCCATAATAGTAGTGTGTTATCAGCAGAACTGGCAATGCTGTAAGCTGTTGACCTGAGCCTTTTACAGCTCAGCATACTAATATGGCTTTACTTTTTATTCCTCGTGTTTAAACTTTCTGCTGGGTGGTTATAGCCAAGTTCAAGCAAGACCTATATAACAAAACATGTAACTTTTTAATCTGGCAAGGTCAGTCAAATGCCCTCAGGATTTACATTGAAACCATGTACAGTGTTTTGTAGAACAGATGTCAGTGTCAGTGGCCTGAGAGAATATTTTCTCCCTAGGTGACTCTCCATAGGCACTCTATACCTCATTGATTCCTTTCCTCCATGGCCCCATAATCTACTTGAACAGAAAATTTGGTACACCGCTGAGTTATAAGATGTTACAGTACAGGTTCCCTTATGTCCTGAGTCCTCACTGACCTGAAGCGCTAGAGCCAAACTATTGGTTATCCTTGTACCTTGTAGCCCTTCATTTTCTCTAAGTTTTTGGTCTACAAGCTTAAGTTGTTAACTCTCTATAAGAGAAGTTTTTTTTTTTTTTTTTTTTTTTTTGAGGGGTCGCACTTCTATATTGACTAGTAAGGCTCTGCCTGTTTTCAGGCTCCCAAGAGCTGGGATTATGGATGTGCACCACCACGGCCAGCCTGCATTGCCATCTCAGGGCACCCTGGGGGTGGGGCTGGCACACTGGCCTCGGGTCCCTGCTCCTGCTTGCAGGAGCTTTAATCTGCTGAGCTATTTGACTGGCTCTTAGGCAAGGTTTTGCTATGTAATTCAGACTGGGCTTGAACTCACTGTGCAGTACAGGTTGGGCTCAAGCTCAAGTGATCCTTCTGCTTCAGCCTCCCAATTGCTGGGATTATATGTGTGCACCACCTTGCCTGGTCGTCTCCTTCCCATTTGCAAAAGCTCTGCCTCTATTTTTGTTTCAATTGTTATATTTTTTTTCAATCGTTTTTCTTGTATGACACCTTTCTCCCTTTCTTCTTCCTGTCATCTTGTTTCCCTTCCATTTGTAAAACAGCACTGAACTTATTAGCTTTCATTTTGCTCTTTACTTATCCTTTGAATTTCTCATATAAGAGAAACTTTGTGAAACGTGAACTTGTTTATCAGATCTATTTCACTAACATTATGGTGTCTAGGTGCATCTATTTAGCGGCAAGTCACTCACGTTTAGCTTTCTTTATGGCAGAATAGTAGCCTAATGTATATAAGTACCACAAGAGAGTTAGGACAGATACACAACTCCTTTCTCTTACTTCAGTGAGAAGGAAGGTTTATACTAACATTGTTTAGACAAGATATCAGGCCTGCATTTTGTCCTCTGAATACCTACTATGAAGACAACAATATGGATTGCATCAATTATTATAATTGTCATGATAACCTATTTTGAAACTGTTTCATTGCTATTTTATCTTCCTTTCTCATTAAAATGAATAAAAAGTACAGAAAAAATCTTGGTCTACTGTATCATTAGAGTATTTTTTCATTTGTGGATGAACTGTATTTTTTACATAGCAATCAAGTCGTAGCTATATAGTCCACCTTGGACTACAGGCACTCTGGGCCTGTCTTACTATTTGTAAACAGTGTTTATTAGAAACCAGATCCCCTGTGTCATGCCCTGTGCCATCTGGTTCTATGGAAGTGCACTATCTGGTGATGGTCCAGCAGCAAGATACCCGCTGGTGCACATCTCAGAACCGAGTCCCTCTCCTAAGTGATGCCTACCTTTTCTAAAATGAACATAATAGAATCACAACAGATCCAAAAACTTGGGGCTCCATAAACAGCAAAGAGACAGAGATCACTGTCACCTGATTTAGTGCTCAAGAGTACCATGCATCTGGGAAGGGCAGGATGTGTTACAGAGAACATCCACGTCACTGAAAAGACAGGATGTCTTGACTGGGACCCAAAGGAGCAGGGAGGCTTGATGTCAGTAAGAAAATCAGCAAAGCATAAATTCCCATGGGCATTTGCAGCTCTTCTGCCAAATTGATTTTACAAATTTCTGACAGCAGGAGCCATCAGATTTTTATAGGACAATTTCCAGTGTTTGTGACTCTGAAATTTTCCATCTCATACTCCAGATACATACTAAAACAATTTGCTACATTTATCAGGTCCTTGTGTCCTGATGAGCATATTTATTTACCTCAGCTAATATGTAATAGACATTACATGCTATTGTGCTGAGTTTCAACAAGAAAAGCATGAAGGGGTCATTACAGACTGAGTGGGGGAGAAACTAAGCAGATGCCACATCTCGTTAGGGTGCTTCATACTTTAATATTTGCAAGGGAGTCTATGATTTCATCCATTACTCAAGCACTCTGAATCAATCCCTGTACTTGAGTTGGAGGAGGAAAGAAGCAAATTCCTTAAGTCCATTTGGTACCCTTGCTTTGGGTTAGGGAGAGACATGCAGGATGCACAGGGGAGAATGGGTTGAGGTTGATTGTATTTGAGATGTTAAAGTGGATCCTTGAGAAAAGCACATGGGGATTCCTGCATGGAGAATGGCTCACTAGCCTGAGCAGAAAGCTTGGTGCTTGGAGGAGTGAGAGGCAAGTGCAGGAATGGAATGGGTTGGTGGACAATGCTGGTGCGGGGTAAGTTCACTAAGGTGAACAGGGTTACAAAGAAGACTCCAATTTATGTAGATTTCATTTGATTTTGCACTTTCTCATCTTGTATAACCCTGTACATTTCTATAATTGATAAACACAACTGTTCCACGGCCCTGAAAGCTCTCGCACTACTCCAGTGTAGTCACATCCTCCCTCCACTTGAATCCTTGCCAATCACTAATGTGCTTTTCATCATTATAATTTCATCACTTCAAAAATGTTATAGAAAGGGAGACACAAAACATACAATCTTTAAAATTGAGATATAATTCAAATACCGTGAATCTCACTTGTTCAGTCTAGAATTCGATGTTTGTTAGTATGCTTACAAAGTTGTGCAACTGCTACCATTAAGTCCAGAGTACTCTCCTCACTCCGAAAAGAAACCTATATTTCTTTAATGGACAGTGATGTTGAATCTCATTCCATGCATTCATTGATCATTTCTACATTTTCTGAGAAGTGTCCATCCTTTTCAGTGACTAATTTTTTGATTGGGTCTTTTATTTTTGGGACAGTCAAATATTTTTCAGTTCTTCATATATTCCAGTGTTAGTCCTCTGTCCAAAGAATAGTCAGTAAATTTGCTTCCTTTGTTGTGTTGAAGCCTTTAAATTTGATATGATCCCATTTGTTGATTTGCAGTATTACTTCTGCCGCTGGAGTTCTGGTCAGGTAGCTCTTGCTATGTCTTCAAGACTTTACCTATTTTATGATACCATCTTACTCCAGAAGGGATGACTATCATCAAGAAATTAAATAATTACAAATTCTGGTGGGACTGTGGGGAAAAGGAATCCTTCTGCACTGTTGGTGGAAGTGTAAATTGGTGCAACCACCACGGATATAAGTATGTAGAGTCCTCGAAAAATGAAACTAGTCCCTAGTGTAATAATAACTTGAAAGACTAAATGAAATCTGAAAGGCACAGTAGACACTGAGATAGGAAACTTATCTCTTCAAAGAGAAGGGAAAAGGGCTGAGGAGATAGCTTGGCAGTCTAAGTGCCTTCTTCATAAGTAGAAGTTTGATCCATGGCAGCACATGCCCTGCTGGCTCCTAAACTGGGCATGGTGGCACATGCCTTTAATCCCAGCACTGGGAAGACTGAAAGAGTAGAATCACTAAGACTAGGACATGTCTAGCCCAAATCTGTACCAAAATAAAAAAAAAATTGGATGAATGTTTAAAAAACAAAGAGAATATATAGAATGAGGAAAAAGACAAAAAATGAATGAAGGGAAAAGTATATATTTACATATATATGCATGAAAGCTTGGTTATTTGTGTCACTATTTTTTTCTGATCTGTTGAAAGAAGTTCTTTTTTTTTTTTTTTTTTCTGCAGAACTGGGGATTGACCGCAGGCCCCTGTGCTTGCCAGGCATGTGCTTGTTCTATTGAGCTATCTCCACAACCCCTATTAAAAGAAGTTCTTAATGTTTAAATTTTCTTTCTCCTCCCTTTTAATTCTTTATAACTTTATTATCAATTTTGCATGCTCATATATAGCAATGTAAACAATTAATCTGTAGACCACATTTTATAATATAAAATCATTGTCAAATTCTTAGTTTGTTTAGTGAAATTCTGTGTTGTTTCTAAGGATTTTTTAAAACTATCTTTGTGCTCATAAAAATAAAAAAAATGTTGACTGCAATATCAAATGTTTAAATACACCCAATGCAATGTATCAAGAATGATGTAGAATAAGAGGTTCATTTTCGATTAAAAAAAGAAATTAGAAATTCCACTTCACCCAGCTTTTTCCCCTCTAAGTATTTTCCTGAGTTAGAAGATATCATGTTACAGTGGTACATGCATTCCCATGTTTGTAGTAGTACAATTAATAATAGCTAAATGTTGCATTTAGTCTACACAGTCTGTCCATCAACAGAGCAGTAGGTAAAGAAAATGTGTTATTTAGACACAGTTGAGTACTACCATGGCACAAGGAAAGATATGAGAGTCATTCAGAGTTAAACGGAAGCAAATCTTATCTGTCCTAATTCGCAGGTGTGACAGCAGAACCCAACTAACTTGAGAAAAATCACTAGCAGAATCTCCACTGGAGTCTAGGCCTTGACTTCTGTTTTAGACTCCATAGCTTGTCTTTGAAGTCAAGTTCTTGGGCAAATAGTGAGGGTTTTATAGGAAGAATTGAATGACTGAGCTGTGTCTTTCTTCAATATCACTCATGCTTGCCTTTTTCTTTTTTTTTAAATACTGTGGTGCTGGGGATTGAACACAAGCCTTCAAGCATGCTAAGCAAGTGCTCCAACACTGAACTAGAACCCCAGACTGCTTTTGTTTTTTGTTCTCAAAGCCACTCTCTGGATGCAGAACTTTATCACATCCTCCATGGAAATAGCTGAATTACCACCAGATGCCTGCTTTCCCTTTATCTGCTAGTCATCTGAACACTTTTGCGACAATAACTGTCTGGAACGTTGCCTCTCTTCTGCATGACTTCTGCTCAGAAATCTGAAGACGGGCCCACAAGATAGCTCAGTGGACTAAGCACCTGCTTTGGCAAGCACAAGGACCAGGGTTCAATCCTGGCACCACACCCATGCTGCCTGGGTGCACTGACCCTGGTGATTGAGACCAAATGTGGTGGCACATGCCTGTAACCCCTGCCCTGTGGAGGCTGAAAACAAGAAGATCACTAGGAGTCTGAGCTGCATAGTGAGACCTTGTAACAAATACACAAAAAAGAAATCTGTAAACACTTGCTCTCGCTTCATGGAATAAGTCAAAACTTTTCATTTCAAGGTAGCTGGTCTCTGAACAGATGGATTTTGTAATAGGAACAACTTAAACTAAATAATCTGGAAAAGGGCAAACACCTGGACTAATACCCTTGAAGTGTCATGATGTTTTCAGCTCAGGATTTTGTTTGCTTAATTTGGGCTCCTCCAAATGGCAATCAGGAGACAAAGATTTGAGTGCTAGTAGCACAGGTGAGAGATGGTCCTGAGAAACAGAAGGGGAGAAGAACAGTGAATGAAGAGAAAGAAGAAGCAGAAGGGAATGAAGTCATTGCAGGTATGTTATTCACACATCAACAGCACAAAGCACACCTCAAGCTTAATCTGACCCATGCAGCTCAGAGTTACCCTATCAGAGGAGAGGACTGAAGTCTTTATCCACTAACTGATGTGTGTCATCGTGGAAGACTGCTTCCACACCTCTTGTCTGCTCTGTACCTTCACCCTAGGCATGTGCAAAGCAGGCAAAAGATTGCAAGCACTCACGGTCATGCCTTATGCTGATATGCTTTGAAAAGAACCAGGAGGCTAAAGGCAGAGCACCTCAAAGGTATTTTATGAGTAAGTCTATTGATTTCACTTGTAGTGGCTTATGGGAGGACCCTAGGAGCTCAAACATTTCTGGACCACATTGTTGGGGAGTTCATGCTCCTGAGGGGAAGGTTGGCATGGAAACAGGGTATCGTGACAATGTGTGGCTGAGTCTAAAGTTGGTTCATGGACTGCTTCAGAACATTAAGAATAGTTTCATTTGCTTTACAACTTTGGAAGCAGTGCTTAGTGAGAGCAAGATAAGAAAGGTGTTGCTAGCCTGTGGGGCAGGAGGTGATGGAGGTAGAGAAGGCAGGAGGTGCACTAGAGCTGGAAAAAACAGTATATGACAGAGATTAAGGGAAACAGCCTGTTCTGGAAATAATGGGTATTCTTAGGTAATGAGAGCCTACAGAACATGGCAGGGACAGGGTGTGATGGGAATTAATGTTGAAACCTGGTTATAAAAGCCCTCTTTGCCACAGCTTGGGAATTGCTTCTGTGTTTCAGAAAACTAGTTTCCAAAACATATTTTAAGATATTTCAATTTGAATTGACAGGTAAGGTGATTTCTTTTTGTAAAAGAGAAATGACTAACCGTTAAAGTTAACAATATTATGGGACTTAGATGATATATTTAGGTTTATAACAGAAACCCTACATATTTTCCATAAGGGCTTTTTATTGTTCGAGCAGAATTTTATTTGATGGTTCGTCTTGCCTCAGTAAATATTTGGAATTCCTTTCTGTGTTAATAACCATAACAATTTGATGCCATTGCCTTTCAAATAATGTACCTCTAACTCCAGCCAGGCTAATTTCTATGTATGAATGTTAGTGTTGATTTTTAAATTATTTTATGTTATGCATTAGAGAGCTGTGCCAAAGGTTATTGAACATCTTTCTGAGATCCAGGCAAATTGCCTCAGTGGCTCTGCCAGCATTTATTATCCTTTTCTTCCAGTTCAAAAAACAATTTGATTTTTTAAAAAGATCAATCCCTTGGAAATATTGCTGACAGCCACTTCATTTGTTACACACTCTAACATGTATTCATATGAGTCTTCAGTAGAAGTAAATAGGCTTCTATGCGATATTTTGGAAAGTAGCCACAAAGAGTCTCCTTTATTGATCAGGTTTTATCCACTTGAAGATGTTCTCCAATACAAGATCCCACCCACAGCTCAGAGAGAAGTAACAAAGAACACTTTATTTTTTCCAAATATTAATTTTAGAGTTAGTTCTAGTTTCCATTTACATATATTCAGTGAAATGCTTTTGTTTGGATTATTTTGATTTATGTCTCAAGTGCAACACCCTGTTGTAGGATGTTGCAGTCAATGTAGCCCTTGTTTATTGGAGCATGCAGTATTATGGGTATGGGAAGTGGTGACTAAAGACTGAGACTAGATATTGCACTCTTGGTTTGGTACTTAAGTAAACCAGCTAGTTGACTTTTTCCTTTTCCCCAAAGGGGATCTTAGTCATTAAATGTAATTCATTTAATTAGGAAATAAATGAGGAAATGAATTAGGAAATTAATTCAATTAATAAGGAAAAGGAGGACTCTGTGATGGCTGTGGGTTTAATGATGTCATAGCATATGATAAATGAAGAAGACAAATCCAGAGAAAATTCCATCTAGAAGACCATCTTGGAGTTGATCAGCAAAATCTGACAAGTCCTTCACCTAGAGAATGGATTTGCTACATCACTGAAATATGAAAAGCATGGGCTAATTTATTCAGCCAAATGTAGAAAGAGCTTTGCTAAATTCAATATGGTTACATATAATCAAATGCCACCTGACATTTCTTTAGTCTTTTCTGTTTTAGAGATAGGGACTCGCTCTGTAATGTGGGCTGGCCTTGCAGCAATCCTTCTGTGTCAGCTTCCTGAGTGCTGGGATCACAGATGGGCACCACCACACTGGGCACAATCTGATATTTATGATACATCTTTAGTGTGTAAGTCACCTTCAGGATGTCTGGCTATCTATCTATTATTTTTTGAGACTGGATTTTACTATGCAGTTCAGGCAGGTCATGAATTCACTTTGTAGTCCATGTTGGCTTCAAACTTACAGTGATTCTCCTGATTTTCCTGCTTCAGCCTTCTGAGTACTGAAAATATAGGTGAGGACCATCATACCCAGGTGGATGTTTATTGTTAATACTTGAATCTCGATAGATCCTTCCACAAATGCCCAAGATCTTTCTTACATTCATCTCCATTCTTTTCCATGTGGATTTCCAGTTTTTGCAACACTGTGTTGTAGAATAAGTTATAGTTTTCCTTTTGTGTATCTCTGTACCTTGTTGAAGATCATATACATGAAGGTCTCTGTATTTTGTTGGTTTACCTGTCTCTCTTTGCCAATACCACAGTGCTTTCTTAACTGTTGCTTTATAATATGCTTTATTTACTTATTTATTTTTTTACAGAACCGGGGATCAAACTCGACCTTGCACTTGCCCAGCAGGCACTTATGCCCCTGAGCTATCTCCCCAGCCCCTTATAATATGCTTTAAAACTAAGCAGTGTGAAGCCTTCAGGTTTCTTCTCTTGTTGGGACTGTTTTATCTATGTCAAGTGCTTTGAGATTTCATTTGAATTGTAGCTTTTTTACTTCCATAAAACTGCTGCTGGGATTTTTGATACGGATTGCATTAGTAGGGTCCTTTAGGTAACATAAACATTTGAACAACACATGAGATAACTTTACATTTAAGCAATACATGAGGTACTTTCCATTGATTTCTTTCTCTAATGTCTTTTGGTAGTGTCTTATAGTTTTCACTGTACAAGTCTTTTGCCTTTTTAGTTAAGTTTATTTTTAAGTATTTTACTCTTTTAATGCTATAATAATTGTGATTATTTTCTTTATTAATTACTTTTTCAGCTTGTTAACTATGTATGAATAGAAATACAGCTGATTTTTTTTTAATGGTACCAGGGTATTATATTTTATGTCTTGTTGTCCCTCCAAAGCCTCATGAAATCATGAGACCATGAGTTTGAGACTTGATTATGATCCACTGGGATTATGTGTTTTAGTACTGATGACGTTATGGGTCTGAGTGCTGCTGAAAATTATAGGTGTGGCCTGAGGTGGATAGGCTAAGACAGAGAGCCTGATGTAATATAAATAGAGACAGAGAGACAGACTCAAGCTGTTGCTCTGCTGCCCTGGTTTGTCAAGTTGCCTCTGTCGTGATTGTTGCTGTTCTGCTGCCATAAGCTGGATTCTCTCTGTCCTGTTCCACTCAGCCTTGGGCCAGCCAAATACGGACTGAAACCTCCAGTAACTGTGAGCTAAATAAACCTTTCCTTCCTTCACTCTGAGTGTTGGTTATTTGTCTCAGCAACGAGTAAAAAGTAACTAAGACACAGGGATTGAAGTCATGACCTTGTACTTGCTAAGTAAGTACTTATTCCATTGAGCTATCTCTCCAGCCCCCAAGCTGATTTTTAAAATTTTTAAAGCTTTTTTTGAGGCTTTTGAGACAGGATCTCACTATGTAATAAAAGCTGGCTTTGAACTCACTATATATCCAGGCTCTCTCATACTTCCATTGATCCTCCTGCTTCAAGGTTCTCAACACTGGGATTACAAGTATGAACCACCGCTTGTGCCACAGATGATTTTTTAATGTAGATTTTGTATCTTGTAACTTTGATCCAGCACCTAGAGGTATGGTTCAGGAGCTGCACTACCTCTACTGTGATAGGGAAACTACTTCTTCCCTTTTCTTACTATACTTTTAGGGAAGGGTCTACAGGGTGTTCAGGGTCCCACTAGTAGATTGGACTCCTAGTGACGCACTTGTTTACAACCTCCCAAGAGCTGGGATTATAGGCGTGTGTCACCACACCTAGTCTCAACTGCCATCTCAGTGTGCCCTAGGGGTGGGCCTGGCATGGCAGGCCTGGGAATCAAAGCCCTGAACCCTGCACCTGCTTGCAGGTACTTTAATCCACTGACCTATTTGGCATGCCCAAGGAACTACTTCTGCCATGTCAGCAAGGTCCAGCCTCTGTTGCTGTCATTGGAATTAGGCTGTTTCACCTATAATTTGCACCCACCAATCAAATTCCTCATTCCTGGCCTTTCTTTCAATATAACCAGGCTCAAGTATTACATGAATACATCTGTCTCACAGGGCGTATAACTCATCCACAGACCTAGCGATAAGGGAGTTTGGAAAATAGAGCTCATAACTTTCAAGTCTGGAATGCAGGAAGCCACAGAAGGGTGTACATTGGAATAGATTTAACCAAGCCAGTACCTAATACTCACAATAGCCATATAGTAGAGGTAGTACTAGAAAAATAATCAGAAAAAATGTTCTTCTTAGTCTTCCTTGAAATGGAAAATGGCATAAGGTACGATAACTTATTCTAGTATATTAATATAATTAATATATTATTATTATCATTAATTCTCAGTTTCTTGTGCCAAAGTTTTGGTAAGTGCTCATGAGATCATTTTTTACATAAACTGACTCATATTATAGCCTATAACCTCCCTTGCAAAAAAGCTTTCCATGTGTTAACTGCAGTGTTTTGAAACGTAAGACTGTTTGATAACAGTTTTTGTCTGTCAATCTGGAGCTTACATTCAATAATCTGAGGATAAAGTTGTCAAATTAATGTGGAAATTATTTTGTTGAATTAGATCCTGGGGATGCCTGTACAATCTATAATTTTGCTAAACTATAGTAATTTTGAGTAGGCTTTTGCTATGTTGTGATGCCTTAAACATTCAGAATCCGTGTTCTGGGAAAAGAAGTGGTTGTTATAAAAAGATTTCTTCCTCTTTTATTGAAGATAAGTTTTGATGAAGGCTTTTACTACTTTTCTTTCTTCTTTATTTCATATTGTCTAATTTGATAAGAGTTTTTAGTTACATTAGATTCTACGACAGGAGAAATCAGCAAAACCTGCTTTTCAATTTGCTTTTGTTCTTTTTTTGAGAACTTTGGATACATTTGATAAATTAGCATTGTAAAAATGACATTTTAAAGGTAGATGATCATTGGGTTTTATATTTTACCCCTGGATTTTCATACATGACACCCTCAAAGATTTTTGGGTTACAATGAAAAAGCAAAAGATAATTTTATGATGATGTAACCATCAAATGATTTCAAGAATAAATGTGCAGTAAAATACAGATTATAAAATTTGGGTCTTTGAAGTGTCTCAAAGAGCAAGATGTTTCCTTTCAGAGAGGATTAGCAAAGTTTGTCTGTTGCAATGATTTAAATAATGATAAGGGACTTGGGGAAGCCAATAGGAAAATATAAAATAAGAACATCTGGAAATGTTGGCAGGTGTGAATTAGAAGGATACCTCATGAGGTGGCAGGTGCACAGGGTAAATGAGAGTGGCTCAGATGGAATTAAGTGGGAGCAGTCATTATGGGCTACAAAATTTGAAATTGGGATTTTCTGTATATATCAACCAACTAGGACACTAGGCATAGCTTTATTGTTTGTACTGCGTTTTATAGACATCTTTGTAGGAAAATTGTGCATTTATATTGAATAACCCAATACTTGATATTTTTAACCCCATATGGGACTCTTCCTTTCACTTTGACCTATGAGCTACCAAATAATCAACATTCTGATAAATCAGTGTTGTCTTTTCTAAATATATTAAGTGACTCTGCCACTGATTTAAAACTTTATCAGTCATAAGCTGTCCACATAAAATTGACTTTGGTTTAATTTAAACTTTTCCTTTTCTCACTTTTTCTTTACTTCAGTGGTTTTGTTCAGTTAATTAATTAACCTATGTATTGCATTGTTGAGACAGAGTCTCACAGTGCAATTCAGGCTGGCCTTGAGCTTTGCAGCCCAGACTGGTCTTGAACTGACAATGATCCTCCTTCCTTAGACTCCCAAATGCTGGGATTATAAGTGTGTGCCACCACTTCTTATTAGTTCAGTGAATTTTTGAAGTGAAGTCCGCAGACAAACAGTGTCAGAGTTACCTAAGAACTGGTTAGAAACACAGATTCTCAGGCTTGACTACAGATTCTCTCATTGGAAACACTAGTAGGAGTACCCAGTGTTTTGTGTTTACTCAACCCCTCTCCGAGACTGTGGTGTGTAGCCAGATATGAGAACCACTCCTGAGCTAACATCAGAAACACTACAGAGGGTAGGATATAGCAATCTCAATTAAAACTTAAAAAAATTGTGTTTATTTCCATATCATAGAATAATTTTTGTATGATTAATTTAGGTTGGAAATCAATGCTGCTGGAGATCAAAGTTGCCAAAGCTAGCCTAATTACAGCTGGTAAAATTCTTCTTATTTGAATAATCAGAGAATAGGAAAAGGAAGAAATGATCTCTAGATCATTTATACCCTCTGCTACATTGTTTAACAATAATTGTCTTTTGTTTTTCAAAATTTATAAAATTTAGCAATGATTACAGATTATGTGACAAATATTTCTGTATGCAAGAAATTTATTTATTTTTTATGTTTTCTGAACAGAATACACTTGTTAGGGAAAGCAGGGGATTTAAGGTGTGTAGTGTGCCTAAGGAGAGTCACCTAAAGAGAGAATATTCTCTCGGGCTTTCACAGAGAGCAATCTGGTTGAGCAATGGCCGTGACTCATCCAGAATGCTGACACTGACAACAGTTTTATAAAGCACTGTACATGGTTTCAAAGTAAATCCTGAGGGAATTTGATTGACCTTGAGAGGTACAAAAGTTACATGCTTTGTTATACAGGTCTTGCGGAAACTTGCCTTTAACCACTCAGCAGATAAGTTTGAACATGATGCATAAAACGTAAAGGTAGTTTAGTATGCTGAGCTGTAAAGATCAAATCAACAGCTTCCAAATTTGCTGGTTTCTCCAGTAACCCAGTGCAATTATGGGACATTTGACTATGTATACAACTGTTCTCTTAGATCAAAGAGAAGAAATCTACTGTACCAATAACCATTAGAAAATTTGTCATGCCTACACCCTGTGTCCTGTATAACTATAACAAGGACAACAATATGCATTGTAGCAATTATTATGAATGTACTACTAACATGTTTTAAAATTGTCATATTGTAATTTCTTATTAAAAGTAATGAAATAAAAAATAAAATAAATTAAATTAAATAAATAAAGTTACAGCAATCAAAACAGTAAGGCTCTGAATTTAAAATAGACCACAGAAAGAAGCAAGAGAGCATAAATAAATCCAGGCATAAGTAATTGTGGTGGATTAACTACTGATCAACTTGAAATACCTAGCTGAACTGAGTCATGCTGATTTTCCTCACATGAGGCCAGCTGTTCTCATCACTGGAAGAGCTCCAAAACTCATTGTTGCTGAGAATGGCTGTGGTTTTCTTCAGGAAAGCTATAGTCCTTACCTTGAGTGTCATTTCCTGGCTCCAGTGAAGATCCCTCACCCTGCTCACACAGATCCTTGTCCCAATGGCACAGATGTTCTATCTCCTCCACTGAACTTTGGGCCTTCCCAGAACAGATTGTGCAGCAGAATCCATCACCCTGGGCCCTAAGTCTTCAGGTGAACTCCTGGAGGACACGGCCATGGAATCCAGTCCCTCAGTTGAATTATCTGGGTCTCCAATGTGTGGCCAGATCTCCTGCACTTTTCTACATTTAACCCCTTTGGTGAATATCGTAAAATAATCTATAAATTATGTGCCCTGTATTAAATATATTCCCTTAAAGACTCTTAAAAAAAGAAATAATCTCTTGACCATTTATACCCACTGCTGTATTATTTAACAATAACTGTATTGTTTTTGTTTTTAAAAGATTACAAAATTTAGCAATGGTTACAGATTATGTCACAAATATTTGTGTATGCAAGGAATTTATTTATTTATTTATTTCTGAACAGAATGCACTTATTAGGTATCAGCAAGAAAGCTCCTGCCCAAGGGAGGGATGGCGGGGTCCCGAGTGGGTGGCCCCCCATGCAAGGAATTTAGAATTGATTAATGTAAATGTTTTGTATATGTAATAGCTTCTTTTTAAAAAACTTGTACTATTGAGATATGCTATTATTTGCATTCCAACATATTCATCCTTTTTTTCTTTCCTTTTCTTCCTCCCAGAAGTACCATCCATTATGCAGAAATTCCAATGCTGTCCCACTCTGTTGGCATGCACTACTGATTGTTCCATGAAAAATTATATTTTTTGTTCAGTACACAGATGGATCCGTTTGGTTGGGACTAAATCATGGTAACTGATTTTTTGAGGCAGGGTCTTGCTATGTAGTCTAGGCTGGTCTTGAACTCACTATGTAGCCAAGGCTGGTCTTGAACTCATGGTGATCCTCCTACCTCAGCTTTCCTATTGCTAGGATTACAGTCATGCACCATCACAGTTGGCTGAATTATGGTGACTGCTGATAGAAAAGGATGAGTGTTGCATTGCATCTCCCCAAAAGATGTATGTGAGGATGTATGTGAGTCCTAACTTCCCAGTACTTTAGAAATGACTTTACTTAGAAAATTGGTGCTGCAGATGCAGCTAGTTGAGATGAGTGGTAGTGGAGCAGTGTGGGCATTTAATCCAATTATCATTGGTAATCTTATAAAAAGAGAAACACATTGATAGACATACAGCGATGAATTCCATATGATGACAGAGGCAGAGACTGTAGTAATGCATCTGCAAACCACAAATGTCAAAGGTTACTAGTGACCACCAGAAACTGGAAGAACTCTCACAGGGAGTGTTGATTGGATGATACACTGATTTTAGGCTTCTAGCCTTCAGCACTGGAAGAGAATAAATTTCTATTGCATTAAACTACTCACTTTAGGAAAGGCGAATGACGAATCAGTTTAGGTCAACTCAGTGCATTTAAAGGAGCACTCAGAGATCCAGACTTAGATGTAAACTTATTGTGGTAGAAATATTAGGGGATTAATTAGCTTGGTTAGCTCAATTTTCTGATTTGAACATTAACCAGTTTATTCTTCTAGCACTTAATTTATACCAATGCTGTTACGTATTTCAGACTTTGGAGTTGTCAGTTGCAATTAGAGTATATGACCTTTAAAACCTAAAATAGTTTCTATCTGACACTTTTTAGTAAAACGTGTGCTGACCCCAACGCTACGTGATGCAATTGAAAAATCTTATGCTTTTTTGGGTAGTTCATGCAAATAAAAATACAAAATAGTTTTAAAAAAAGAAAACTCAAACCACTAACTTCACTCGATGATACACAGGAAGTCTGTTCTCTTGGTTGGAGAATTCCTCCCTTCCAGAGAGAGAAGGCTGCCCCATTACTTATTTATGTGACAATCATTCACTGGGTGTGCATTCCAGCAGAGGAGCTCCTGGGACTGCAGGATGTAAAGATGAATAAAGCATGATCCTTCCTCTCTGGGGCTCACAGGCTAGCAAGTGTCAGATGCCTTAAATAATTATGAAACAAAATGAGGAATGCTGTAAGAAAGAGGAAAAAAAAGATGATGGGGGCAATAGCGGCAGAAAATGTGTTTATCTGCCTAAGGCCCTTTAAAAAATGCATAACAGAGAGGTTATTTACAGAAAAGAGATGTGTTGAAATAGAATTGTCCATGAGATGCTATACTCTGTCTATGCAAAGGAGGATGGTAAATGAACACTTGCCTAATTCAAAGTCCAAACAAAATGTTTAGCTGGGCAAGTATTACTCTAGTTTATTCTTATCCTCTCAGCCCCTCAAGGGCTCTAACTTTATGCAATTAGATTTGTGTTTTGAATTCTGATCAATTCAGACTTTTCTAGTGGATCATTTGAAGATTCATAAAAATAAAATTTGCATCTTATTATTCAGACATTCTTTATAAAAGCAAGATTTATTTTTGACTCTGCTTTACCATAGGTATAGTACATAATAACATACTGGTCTAGAAACTGTTCTTAAAAAAGAAGAGATTATTCGTCCATGTGAATGGAAGGAAATGAAAAACCCCTGCTCTTCTTCGACCATGCTGACTTTTTATTCTCATTTTAGATCAGCTCACACTACTTGCTTTGGAGACTGCTCTGAGATTTCTTCAATATTGTTCTCATAGCGAAAAAATGTGGAGCTGTATGACAGACTGGTTGATTGACAAAAAATCCTGCTTACAGTACATTTCCTAACTCGCTTCAGCTTGTTCCTGAAGACAACTTTGCTCCCCTTCTACTAAAAAGACTGACCAGCACAGATTCCAGAAGTGTATTTCCTCCCTCTCCAATGGGAAGCCAGGCACGTTTTCTAGAAATTGACTAGGTTCCGTGTATTATTCCCTTAGCTTCTTCTGGTAAGGACATCATAGCCTGCAGCCCTTGACATGTAGCCAATTTCACTCAGTTCTCAGCCCTCACTGTCTACAGGGTCCATTTAGTTCCTGCCCTATGGTCCTTCATTTCTTGTTGCTACTAGCATCTAGATATTTCCGTCCTCATGAGTTGCTTATTCCCTCCTGCATTTTTCTCAACAGATCCTTTATTAAACTCATCTCATGTTATCCTTGATAATTGTGCTATGCTAGGAACTGATAGATTTTGTGCATTTCTATAAGATTGTTTTGCAAATAAAAATGTTAAATATATAGAACAAAATCATATCAAAAGCGTACCAAGTTGAATCTCCCTATAAAGGAAAGAATTCTGTAAATCTAAATGAGTATCACTTAATTTCTTATTAAGCCTAGGTTGTTTATACACTAGGATGATATGAGCTACTACTTCTTTTCATGCCATTTAAAGTTCAAGACTTTCAACTATCATTTGGAAAACATTTTGTTCCTCTTCCTCATGAGATCTCCACAAATATTTGAAGCCATCTACTGTTTTGCCCCTGTGAGGCTCTGCTTCATTGTGGTGAACCATTCTTTTCCCACTCAGGTTGGTCCAACAAATGTGCCTTAAGGGATGTAATTTTAAATTTGTTCACCATCCTGGTTTATCTCCTGTGATTACATTTTGTTAGAGGTGTCCAGATTGTCTGACCTAGATACAGTGCACCTGAGAATTATAGGCAAAGATAAGAGCTGTAACTGAATTTGCTTGTACCCACAGACTACTAAGTAAGGTATAACACAATTCCACAAGGTATTTAAGTCTATTGAAGAAGCAGGAGTTTGCACTGTGAACTGAATGTTACCAGCCAGCATCTGCACAGATTTTAGTTTGGCCATCATTGCTGGCATTCTCCAAGGTGCACTTCCAGACCTGTATTTACTCCCTACCTTCCCTAATAATGACACACTATAGGGTTACATTTATCTTGTAGTCAACCAAAATCTCTTGAAGCCTTCTTTACATATGAAGTTGTTGGGCTATATTTTCCCTATTGTGTATTTCTGAAGCCAATATATTTTTCTTTCAAGAAAAGGGCACTCTATGTCATTTACTTGTTTCATTGCTCGTTAGCTGGGTAACTTCACCTTGAACCTCATGGTAGAATGAGCATTTCAACTTCTGTTTTTTAAATATTATTGTAGAGAAGAGTCTACAGAATGCTCAGAGTCTCACTACTAGATCTGACTTGTAGTGATCTGCCTGTTTACAGCCTCCCAAGAGCTGGGATTACAGGTCCGCCCACCATATCCGTATCAGCTGCAGTCTCAGCTGGGGTGGGGCCTGCATAGCAGGGCCAAGGATTGAACACCAGGCCCCTGTGCCTGATTTCAAGTGCTTTAATCTGCTGGGCTATTCATCTAACAGTAGAATGAAGATTAAACAAATACAGCAAAGAAATGCACCCTACAGTGGTATGTATTTTATAAAACCTGAACTGGATGTGTCAGACTATGTTATCAGAGAAGCTTTGTCCCATACAGTCATCAAGATTCCTTCAATCATGTGCTCAGTCATTTCTCCAAGGCACTGTATTCACATGCATCCTTGCTTCTGGGCCACTCTCAGGTCCATGCCACCTCCAGGTCTTGGGAAAGAGAATGTGTAGCAGGTACCTCATTGCCTTAAGAGAGACTTGGATGTAGAACTTAGACACATGACCAAATCTGACTGCCAGGGTGCCTGTAAAATATAGTCAAGTTGAACAATCATGTGCTCAACCTCAACTCTATTTTTTAAAATTTTATTAATTTTAATGAGAAAGAAATATCAATGAGACAGTTTCAAAACAGGTTAGTAGGACAGTTACAATAATTCATACATTGCATATTGCTGTGTTCATAGTTGTTGCTCAGAGTAAAAGATGCAGATATGATATCTTTTCTAAGCAATATTGGTACAAATCTTTCTTCTCATTGAACTAAGAGAAAGTAGCTATAGGTATAGTCCAATAGTCCATAATAGTAGTGGGTTATCAGCAGAACTGGCAATGTTGGAAGCTGTTGACTTGAGCTTTTTACAGTTCAGCATATTAATATGGCTTTCCTTTTTATGCCTTATGGTTAGACTTTTCTGCTGGATGGCTAAGACCAAGTTAAAGCAAGACCTATGTAATAAAAATGTAACTTTTGTATCTGACTAGGTCAGTCAAAGCCCAGGGGGAGGACATATTTTGGCAGTCAAGTGTTAGTTTCCACTATTAACCTTATACTCTTAGAACTTCTCTTTTATTTTTGTATTTAGGAGTTAATTCATTTATGCATTCATAAAACACTTACTTGGAATTTAGTGTTATACACTAAGTCCCATAGATATTAGGAACGTGAAGATCAGTGAGATAGTGGCCATGCAATGAAACAGTTGGAAATCTAGGTTTTCACAGCTTTTTTGGATCTGGATTATGCCACTTAGTGTATTATTTAATATACTCAGATTCCCTTCACTTACATATTTGATAAGCATACCACCTATATTCTCTTCTGAATGCATAACCAATATTATATTGAATAGTCAGAGGTAAGAATGACTTAGGTTGACTTGACTTAGCAGTAACATTCTATGAGGTAAGGATATTCAACAGTTAAAAATGTATTCAACTTTCGTTCAGTCTATCCCCAGGGAAGTTTGTGCAGCCTTTGTTAATAATCTTGGTAATATTCAGATTCTTTCTGTCTATCACATTCTTTGATCAGTTACTACTCAGATGTCCCCAACAGAAATGTCAAGCAAATGGCTGGATGTTACTGGTCCCAAGTGACTCTTTTCCTCTCATGAGCATACTTTAGCTTCAGTCCTCAGAAATAATCCTTAATAAGCTACTCTAGGACTTTCTCTACCAATTGTTCATTAGTCTACAGTCTTTACTCTTTTAAGAAGTAGGACAATTGGGTGTCTGTTCATGCTTTAAGTAACTTTCACGTAATTTATGATCCTTCAAATTTGTTAAATATAACCTCCTGGCCACGTTTTTCTGGAATCCTGGGATATAACTTGTTCAATCCAAAGAGCTTAAAATAAAAAGGAATTGTTATCTTTTTATATACTTCTTGCCAATCTTTTTCGTTAGGTTACTTTTTGTTTTGTTGTTTTGAGAGTGGCTTGCTATGTAGTTCAGGCTGGCCCTGAACTCACAGTGACCTTTCTGTCTAAGCCCCCTGACCTGGGATTGCATGAACACACCACAAGTTTCAGCTCATTTTAATTTGTTATTGGCACTAATTTGTATTCTCTAGTTCATCGATCATTTTTTTTTTTCTAAAAGAAAGAATAAGAAAATGGCTTTGGGTTGAGTAGGGTTGCTATAACTTTACACTGTCTGCCATAAGTAACAATTTTTCTTCTTAATGCTTTTTGCTACTAGATAGTGAAAATTTGGGAGCATGTGTGCCTTAGCTAACTTTCTCTGTGTTGTTTTCTTTAACTTTGGGGATAGGCTGGTACTCTCCAGCTCAGTTGTCTTTGCATATACAGAATAAGTAATCTTTTTTCCCTTCATCCTTCATATTTCCACTCAATATTTATCCTTATTTCTTCTTTTATTAAAGTAGCCCACTCTCCTGGACTTACATTTTTGCCATCATCCTGTGGCTTCTTGCCCTTTTCTTTGGCTAGATTTCAGAGATTATGGTTAAATAATGTATGATGAGGGTGTTGTTTTTGCTGTGCGTATGTGTATGTTCTTTTATTATTCCATCCAATCAGTATTTAAAATGGCAAGATGGAAAGAAAAATTTGGTTTTCTTTCCCATCTTACAAGATAGTGGGTGAAAAAACTGAGAAGGCAGACACTAAAGAGAAGAAACCTGAAGCCAAGAAGGCTGCTATCACTGGTACTGGTAAAAAGGGTAAGGTGAAGGCAAAAAAGTCCAAGAAGGGGTAGCCCCACTGCAGCTGAAATCCTGTGCTGGTCAGAGGAATTGGTAGATACTCCCCATCTGCTATATATTCCAGAAAGTCTTTGTACCAGAGAAAGTACACAGCTGTTAAATAGAAGGTTGAGAAGAAAAAAGGGAAAGTTCTTGCTACAATCACAAAAACCAGTTGGTGGGGACAAGAATGGAGATAGCTACGTGGTTAGGCTTTGGAAAATACATAGATACTATCCTACTGAAGAAGATGTTCCCTGAAAGTTCTTGAGCCACAGCCAGAAACCCATCACTCCTGGCACCATCTTGATTATCCTAACTGGGCGTCACAGAGGCAAGAAAGTGGTCTTCCTGAAGCAGTTGGCCAGTGGCTTGCTACTAGTGAATGTGCCTCTTAACCTTAATCATGTTCCTCTATGAAGTGCACAGCAGAAATTGGTCATGGCCACCTCTACAAAAATTGCTATCAGCAAAGTGAAAATCCCCAAACACCTCAAGAAAATGTGGAAACCCAGACACCAGGAGGGTGAGATCTTTGACACCAAGAAAGAGAGATACTAGATTTCAGAGCAGTGCAAGGTGGATCAGAGAGTGTTGGACTCACAGATTTTAGTAAAAATCAAAGCTGTTCCTCAGCTCTGGGGCTACCTGCGATCCATTTTTGCTCTGACAAATGGAATGTATCTTCATAAATTAGGGTCTAAATATTGTACTAGGAATCTAATTAAATAACTGATACATTTAAAAATGATAAGAAGATTTAACACCCTGGCAATATTTATGTTTATAAGATATAAAGCAATGACTTGGTGAAATTAAAACCATCTTTTTTGATAGATGTTGAAGAATAAATAACAAAGATTTAAACTACTGTCTCAGATATTATGGAGCTTCCATTTTAATAAAGATAAGCACACCAGGGTGGGTTATAATTAGAAAAATTAGAATATTATAAATAACCGTGGTTAAAACTTGAAGCTATTTGGTGATAGAGAAAATTCTATAAAGCAAATCTTTTGATATTTGTTTCTCTGCATTAAATCATCCTGTAAGCAGTAATGTTTTAATTTTTTATTGTTATTGTTCATTTGATGAAAAAAATGAAACAAAATTTCACAACAAAATAGTAAGAATAAGCATAGTAAAT
The DNA here is from genome assembly GCA_004027025.1 of Myocastor coypus. Lineage (NCBI taxonomy): Eukaryota > Metazoa > Chordata > Mammalia > Rodentia > Myocastoridae > Myocastor > Myocastor coypus. The sequence continues at coordinate 48,743 of PVJA010007683.1, forward strand.
TATTTTTAAAGTAGTTACTCAGATTGTAAGACATTTACAAAAAAGATTCTCTTTTGCAATAACATACTAGCACAAAACTCTTTTCAGTGAACTAAGAGAAATTAGCAATACAAGTGAAAGAAATTAACATATATATTAAAATATTTTTGTAACAGTATAATAAGTAATGTGGGGAATCATTTGAACTTTTCCCCAGGTACTACAATTTTAATGAGTACTAAATTACCAGGCTAAGCTCATCTTTTGACTTTTATTGTGGAAGAAAGAGGGTCAAATGGAAGAGCAAAGTTGATTAGAACTTCAGCTATTTAATCTAGTAACCTTACCTAGAGTAGTTAGAAAGGTCACCCTGTCACCTGCATGTATGTCTATGTTATAAAAATGTCAAAAGGATTATTTGGAAGTTATTTTTGTTCCAAACTTATAAAACAAGAGGTTTATAAAATTCACCTGTGAATGTTTGTTTAAAAATTGCATGCTGATCAATAAAGGGATTTTGTTATTTGCTATTATTTTTCACTTAAGGAATGATGTCCTTCTTAACAAAAGGATACAAATAGTAAAAAAAAGCATTAGAAATGATACAAAATTTCACTACACAAAGTAATAAGAATTTGACAATGGTTGCTGTATTGCATGATGTTATCTTTGAATTAGTTGTTTAGGTTACCAGATATAAATGCCCAAGAATGGTTATAAAAACAAAACAACAGAAAAGTTATAAGAAATTAAAAAAATAAGAATAAAAAGAAAAACAATTAAGCACTAACTGCTCCTTTCAAAAGATCAGCAGAAATGGGCAATACAGTTAACCAAGTTATCCTGCATATATACATAAATATATCTTTTTCCTTTGTTTCTTCTGTAAGAAATGATATTGGTCTCTACTTAGATGAGGGTGAGAGACTATCCTAATTTGGAGTTCTTTCCTTTTTTTTTAACTAAGCAGAACATATTTATTGAGGGAAAGAAAGCTCCTGTCTGAGAGAGGGACAAGAGGGGTTTCCTGAGTGGGTGTCCCTTCCTTCTTGTTCTTGAACTATTCTGTTGATTCTGTCTGAATATCCTACATAAAGGACTAGGAAACTTTTCCTATAAAGATTCAGAGAGTAAATATTTTAGGCCTTGTGACCTTTAAGGTTTCTGTTACTACTCCACTATACCATTATAAGGAGAAAGCCACCTTGGATGGTAAATGAATGAGTAGATGTGACTGTTTTCCAATAAAATCTCATTTTCATAATGGGATAAGCTGCATATGGCCCTTGAGGCTTAGTTTGCCAATCTCAGCCCTACATTACTTCATTTAATCCCATAGGGATCTTTTGTAGAGTTCCTTGTTTTTCTCCTTATTTTTGAATTTAACATTTCTTACTAAAAGTAATGGAAAATTATTGGTTTCTTTCTCTGTAATTTGTGAGGCTTATATTGTCAGATGATTTCTAACACAACTGCTCCATCTATTATCTGTTGAATCTGTCCCAGAAAGCCTGCTGTGGGCTTTTATTTCCCACACAGTTCTCTTAGTTTGAGCTTCCCAGTCTGCAGCTAGATGCTTTTGACATTCATCATGTGCTCTGCTGACCTGCAGAGGAGTCAGTTTTATTGTGCTTCCCCTCTGTTGGGAAGAGTGGTTCATAGACTGAAGTGTGAGCTGAAGGTACATTCCTCCAGAGAGAGAAGCAAGGAAGCCATGACACTTCCTGCTAAGTCAGCTTTCTCTTTCACTGCTCAGATGTTACAGAAATTAACTCATTTCCCACCCATAGTTAACTGAGCCTTAAGGGATAAATGAGTAAGTTAATTAGTAAATTTCAAAAGGAATATTGTACCAAAACCTGAAAAAATTAGTAATAGGCAGGTAACTTAGAACACATTCACCAAGTATCTCCTTAATACTAAAATGCAAACAATAAACGTCCCTTTTGTGTATGCCTACTGCTGGAGCTAACTTTTTTCCTCTGAGGGAGATAAGATTCCTATATCTTACCCACTTATGGTTTCCTCATGGTTGGTATTCTATAAGTTTTAGTCTGCCCCCTTTCCTCTTCTTTCTTTAATTTAGGCATTAACGAACTATAGCCTGTGATCCAAATTTAGCCTATCAACTTTTTATAAATAAGGATTTATTGGAATGAAGCCATGCAATTATTTCCTTGTAGTCTGTGGGATATTTCTTCCTAAATGACAGAGCTCAGTAGTTTCAATGAAGCCTGTGTATGGCACATAATGATACAGGGAGAAAAACTGACCCTGGATGGAAGACCTCCAAAATGATACAGGTGAAAAATGATCTCTCAACCTAAAAGTACCTGTGATGAGTTTGTGCTGTCTAAAACTGAAGAATGAATTTTAGGAACAGATGGAGGTTATGAGCAGAATAGGTTTATTGGGGGAAAGAAAGCTTCTATCCAAGAGAGGGACAGAAGGGGAGGCCCGAGTGGGTTGTTCCCAGGAAGCTGTCTGTTCCAGGGACTTTTATAGAGGAAAATCATGCAGTGAGGCAGGTCTAAGGTGGTAGAAAAGATTCACATAGATAGGCATGAGGTGGGACAAAACTGGTCAACCAATGAGATTACAAGCACCAATTCTTAGGTAAAATTGAGAAAATCCAGTACCAAATAGGAAAGCAAGTCATGTAGCAAGTAGGTAAGAATACTGAACAAGGTCTCTTCCTGTTTGGCTTGGGATAGTGACTCTTTCAGGCTTTCTCAAGATGATTGATACTTATTTAGCATATCAATCCCTGATGCCCATCCTTAGGGAAGAATGTAGCTGCATTTGTTTACTCTTATCTTGAGATGTGGCCCACAAGAGAGTATCTGATTATAGTTATAAAGTCACCTTGTCTTCCATGTCATCCTTCAGGGCCTGTCCCTGTCTAACAGCATATAAATATGTCCATCTAGCCAAGTCATGGTAGCTATGCTTGTAGTCCCAGCCCTTGTGAAGCTGAGGCAGGAAGATTGGTGCGAGTTTGAGACAAGCCTGGGCTACAAACTGTGAGCTAAAGCGCAGCCTGAACTGCATAGTGAGAACTTTTCTCAAAAAGACAAAAACAAATTCTATCTAATTTAGCTACCTACAACAATGATACCTAAAATACTCTCTGGTCTTTTATAGACAATATTTATTGATTTCTGCCCTAGACAGTATCTATTGTCATTACCATTTTATCATGAAATGATTATAAAAAATTTTAATGGAACATTTTACATTATTTTTCTCATAGTAATATATTGAAGTCTTACCTATGTTTTAAATATTCAGAGAACCTCAGTTTGGGTCATCCACAATTCAAGTGCTTGGTAGCCACAAGTGGCCAGTAGTTACTATATCAGGCAGCATGACTCTATGTAGTGTTGTGTTTAGTTTTGAACTCTGTACACATGGGGACTAGTTCATATATTCTATGTAGTCTTAGTCTTCTCTCATTGTTGGGACAAATACAAACACTCAAAATGAGGGAAGGAAAAATTTATTTAGCTCATAGTTACTTGAGATTTTGGTCCATAATTAGCTGGCTCCAAGGCAAGGTGGTTCATGGCAGAGAACAACCTTTCATGGCAGCAGCAATGAGCAAGAGAGAAGTGAGGCATAGCAGCAGTTCAAGCAGCTAACTTCTCTTCCTTTCTTACATTGAAATGCAAATTACCTGCTCCAGGGCAGGTGCAGCACCCACACTCATAATAATCACAAACTCCAGAAACTGCCCCAAGACTGCATGAGGCTTTGCGGTGACGCCTATACACAAATCATAATATTCCACCTCTGGATTCCCAATGACTCATGCACATTCCTTTATGCAAAAGACATTTTAGTCCATCTCTAAGAGTTGCCAAAGTACCAACAGTTTTAGCATTGCTGGAAAGTCCAAGTCCCAAGTCTCCTCCAAGTTTCAAGACAAGCACTGAGTTGTGAGCCCCTGTACAAATGAAAAGTTAAACACATTCAACATTCAAACGTGCAAGATAAACATTATCATTCCAAAAGTTACACACAGCAGGATACCAAGCATTGGGACCAACACAAGTCCAAAATACAGTAGGGCAAACATTAAGTCCTATAGGTACTGGTGAAATATCTGAAATAAATTGTGAGGTCCATGTGGCTACACCCCTATGGCACTTTTGGTGGTAGCTCCCACAACGTCTCTCTTAGGCTGGCTTTGCTCCCTCTTTGCAGGTTTTCTTAGATAATTCATGTTCCTGGATTTTCCAAACTTTGGGGTTTCCAATGAATAGGCTTCTCACTCACAGCTTTATACACTGCCGTGTTAGGGACACACTGCCTGGCTTCCCAGACCTTCTTCTGAAATCGAGGTGAAAGCCTTTTTAACCTCTGAACTAATTCTTAATGCACCTAAAAGCACCACCACATAGATGATGCCAAGATCTGCTGCCAGCTGGAGCAGTAGCCAGGCTTTTTTTCTCTCTTGGCTGTAGGGGTTGAGTGCATGGATGGCTGAGAACTCTGACTCTGATTCAGAGGAATAAATTCTCTGTACTGGCATCACTGTAGAATCTGGTGTGGCTGCTGCTACCATTGTGGAACAAGAGGCTCAGTGGCTTTGCCCTCAAGGCAAAGTCCTTGACTTTTGCAATTCTGAGGCTGCAAAGGGAGAAAACCTGCCACGTCTTGTGGTAACCTCATGCCATCTTTTCAATTCTCTGATTACTTCTCAGCAATGGAGATCCTCTCGACTCTGTCTTTGTAGTCCATAGCTTTATTGGAACTTCCTTTCTGGACAAGCTCACAACATTTTAAATCCACCTGCTGGGTTCCTTGCTCTTGATTTTTAACATAAATCTGGCTAACAGCCCCCAGTAACAACCATGCCACTACTCCAATATTTGGCTGCTTTGAAATATCTTTTGAAAGATTAATCAGTCCACCATACTTAAACTCAGTCTCAGGCAAAGACTCTGGACACACACAAAATGCAGACAATTTTTCTGCTAAGTCAAAACACAAATGATCTGGGGTCCAACAACCAATGCAGTCCTTCCTCCCAGCAGAAACCTCCCCAGGCTGGTCTTTACAGGCAGGCTTTCTATCAGCCTTCTGATTTCATTAACTTCCCTGCATCAGGAGAGAGGTCCTGGAGAATTTGAATGAGGACTGATGTAGATAGCCTTTCAACAGGAGGCTGGATTCAGTACTCTGTTCTTATGGTGTTTTCAGCAAGGAAGCTGCTGCGTATTTGTGCACACAGGTGACATTTCCCTTTCCAAGTTAAGTTCTACAAGAAGAAACTGCCTTTTCCATACTTCCTACCATTTTAAAAATATAACAGCAGCACCTTTAGCATTTTCAGGCTGCAAGTTGCATTGTACACTGCTCCAACAAACCATGTGATTCAATATTAATTGCCTATTGTTTATTCTGGCTATAATTGGCTGGGTAATTTAAAGGCATAAACTTTCACACAAGGCTATAAGTTGTGAGAAATGTAATCTAATGTTAGATGCACAGTAAATGCGGTGGGATCAGAGCTTGAACAAATCAACACAACCAGACTTACTTTTACAATCTAACTATTAACTTCATTAAATCATTATGAGTAGGTGGGCGGTCTCCTGCCACAGCCGAGGAAGGATGCTTAGCTTGTTGAGCTTTGCCCCAAAGCACTCTGGACTTTCATACTTTCCCCACATACTGGGCCCCTGTGCTGAAGCTCAGGCAAAGCAATATCTATACGCGTGGGAAATTGAAAGGAATCTCAGTTATGCTACTTTGTATTCCTTTTTTTAGTTTAATATTTTTATTGTTTAAATTTAACAATGGTTATATTACATATTTTCATCATCAGATCAGTTTAGATTAATACATATAGGTATATAAGATTTTTATTTTATTTATTTATTTATTTATTTATTTTTTTAGGTATATAAGATTGATCAAACAATTAAACATTAACCCTTCTAAATCAACATTACTTTTTTTTTTCTTTTCCCCTTTCTTCTTTTTGAAAGTTGACATATTGCATATTCTCCTCACAATCGTTCTACAGTGTACAGCGTGTGGGCATGACCTACTTTGTATTCTTGCTTCTATCTCTCTGCCTCTCTGTGCATCTTTGTGTCTGTCTGTCTGTCTGTCTGTCTATCTGTGTCTGTATGTGTGGGAGAGAGTGTGAGATAATCATTTTGTCCTTATTCATTTGCTCCTCTCTCCTTTGACACTGAAATATGCGTGAAAGCAACATGTTCTCTTGCTACTGATTGTGTCTTCATACTTAGCACAGTGCTTGGTATTAATATGCTTAAAATGGTTTTTGCATGAACTATTTTTCTTCAGGCAAAGGCCTTGTGAGCAGTGTCTTCTTGGAAGCTGTCTTAATTTTCTCAGGCTATCATAAAAAGTACCATAGACTGCTTGCTTAAACAAACAAATATAATACTTTCTCACAGTTTTGTGACCAGAAACCTGAGATCATGATGCTAGCATGACTGGCTTCTGGTGAAATCTCTCCTCCTGGCTTGCTTTTGTTGTATTACAGGAAGGAGGTGAACACTTTGCTGTTTCTGCCTTATCTCTAAATATTGTCACATTGTTGGTTAAAGCTTCAACATTCAAATTTTCAGGGAATGAAAACTTTCCCTCCATAGCACAAGCCCTCAAATGAACTATAGTCAAACAAAATTAGCTTTTTCTAAACCAGTGGTTCTCAATCTTTCTAATTCCATGACCCCTCATGTTGTGGTGATCTCAAACCAAAAAATAATTTTGGTGGCTACTTCAAAACTAATTTTGCTACCGTTATGATTCGGAATGACTTTAGGTGAGCCCTGTGTTCTGGTTGTTTGACCCCCACCAGGGTCGCAGCCCACAGGTTGAGAACTGCTGTTCAAACCCTAGTCACTGCTGCATCCCATAGCAAGTTAAAATTTGACCAAAGTGAAAAAATAATGACTCAGATCCATAAGAGCAGCGAAGTCACAGGGAAAATTATTGTATTCCTACAGATACAGAACATCACAACTTACCGGAGAAGAAAGCACAATGGGAACCCGGGCTAGGGTAGGAAAACGTCAACTGGAACATAGAAATTGCTGGAAGTTAGCTATGGCCAGTATTGAGAGGTAGAAACTCCAGGAGAACCAGGTCCTGGAGGGACATCCTTGTGTGAATTTTACCCCAGGAGGTTCTCAATGTGAATAACAGAAAAAAAGTATCGTTATTCTTCTGGCAGAGACAGACTAAAAGGAATCCTTTTGAAATATACTAGATCATTTTCCTCTTTTTAACATACTCTACACCACACACACACACACACACACACACACACACACACACACACACTACTTAACCAGAGGCTAACTTCTGAAGTTTTGTTACAGCCAGAAAATATCCAACCTCAGCTCATTCTAACCATCTAGTTCTATTGAGAGGAGAGGAGAGAAAAATGCACTGAGAATTTTATACTCTGGAGGTCCAAGCTCACCAGTACCTGAGACCTCAGAGGACTATGGACCCATACCCTACTCACCTATCTCACCACCGCTTCACTATACGCCCATTCACAAGTGTTCCTTTTATTTGACACATCATGTATGATTACCAAGAAAAAAACACAAAGCATGTGAAAAAGTAAACAGCACAGCTTGAAACATTAGAACCAGAAATGGCAGGGAAGTTGGAATTCCTAGACTAAGAATTAAAAATTACTGTGATCATTGTTTTGAGGGTTATAACTGGTAATGTAGACAGCTGTCCAGACAGACAGGCAGTGTAAGCAGGACAGAAATATCATGAAAGAACCCAGAAAGAAATGCTAGAGATCAAAATCAATAGAACAGAAAAGAGGTGGCTTTCATACAATAATTGGATTGAACACAGTCAGGAAAGAAACTTTGAGCTTGGCAATACAATAGAAAGTACAAAACTCAAAATCAAGAGAACAAAGACTAAAAAAACAGAGTATCTGAGAACTGTCTGTGACATACCTGCAAGAATGACAAATTGGGATAATGAAAATACCAGAAGGAGAATAAAGAGAGAAAATAAATACATAAATATTTACAAATAAATAAATACATAATAAATATTTATGTGTTTATTTTGGTACGAGGAGTCAAAAATGATCTCATGCTTGCCAGGCAGGCACTACACTACTGAACTAAATTCCTGGCAATATTTGACATTGTAATAAAAGAATTTCCCAAAATTAATATCAGAAAGCAAATCATACATCCATAAAGCTCACAGTATACCAGTAAATACTAAATAAACACAACAAAATCCTATATGGGTATGCAACTTTTAAAAGATTCTGTAATATAGGACTTTACACTCCACAAGCTTCAATTAAAGAAAAATTCAGTTTTCAAAAAAAGTATAGAAAATCCAAGTTAAAGAAAATAGCTGATAGCCGGGCGTGGTGGCTCACGCCTGTAATCCCAGCACTTGGGAGGCTGAGGCAGGAGGATTGGTGCGAGTTCGAGACCAGCCTGGACTACAAAAGTGAGCTCAAGGCCAGCCTCAACTGCATAGCGAGACCCTGTCTCAAAAAGACAAAAAAAAAAAAAAAAAAAAAAAAAAAAAAAAAAAAAAAAAAAAAAAAAGAAAAAAAAAAAAAGAAAATAGCTGATAGAGGCAAGATGAAAAAGTACCTTTACCTAGAAAAGATACAGGGTGAGGATTATATCTATCTTCTCCCTAGAAATCATGCAAGCCAAAATGAAGTGGGGTGAAACACTGAAGAGGGTGATAAAAATTCTATGAACTTAAGGTTCTTTAGTCTGTGAAATTCTTCTTCAAAAGTGAAGGAGAAATAAGGTTTTATCAGACAAAAAACAATTAATAGAATTTATTGCCAGAAGTCTTGACTTGCCAGAAATGTTAAAGGGAAATTTTTGGAATGAAGGTAAACAATACAGGCCACAAACTTGAATCTATATTAAGAAAGAACATCGAAAGAGTAATAAGTGAAGGTGAAATAGAAACTTCTGTTTTTCTATTCTTATTTGGTCTAACAGATGATTAACTGCTCAAAAAAAGAGCAACAATATATTCAATTGTGTATGTTTATATAAGTATCTCATATACATGTATGTATGACATATCTGTATGCATGCTTGTATATACGTTCTTCCACATACGTGAAAATGAGTGATAGCAATGATATAAAGGACAAAAGGAGGAAAGAAGATTACTTCACTCTTGTAAGATTCTCTCACTGTTGGTACAGTAGTATAATGTTATTTGAAAGTGGTTTTAGGTTAATCGTAAATGTATTTGGTGAACTCTAAGGCGCCCATCAAAAAGGTTAAAAATATAACTAATATGTTGTTATGGTCTGTATATAGGTGTCCTCCCAAAGCCCCATGCAGTCAAGGGATGGCTTCTGGAATTTGTAATTGATTATTGTGGGTATGGTTGTTGCACCTCCCCTGAGGCAGGTGGTTAGCATTTCAGTGTAAGGAAGGAAGTTAGCTGCTAGAGCTGCCGCTTCTGCTTTCATTCTTGCTGTTGTCAGCTGCCCTGAAAGGTTGTCTTCCGCCATGTGACTCTTTCCCTTGGAGCCAGCTGAATAGGGACTGAAACCTCCAGTAACTGTGAGCTAAATAAACCTTTGATTCCTTAATTTTGAGTGTCAGGTATTTGTCCCAGCAATGAAAGAAGAGTAACTAAGACATAGGGTAGGACAGCAGAGAAAATAGAACCATATAAGATATTCAGTTAAAACTAGAGAAGGTAGAAAGAAGTAACAAATTCAGTAAATAGAGATACAACTCTATTAATAGTCACTTTGAATATCAATGGTGAAATTGTACCAATTAAAAGAGATGGATCAAAGAATAAGACCCAGGTATATATTGTATATAAGAAACTCACTTTAAATATAAAGACACATAAAACCAAATGTGTGCATGGTTGTAATCCCAGCACTCAGGAGGCTGAGCTAGGAGGATTGCTTTGAGTTTGAGGCCAGACTAGGCTCCATAAGGAGGTGAAGGCCAGCCTGCTCATGTTATTTCATACAGTGTTTACATTAATTTGAGTTATTAGGTTCCTGCACATAGCGTCTTTGTTTCTTTCATTTCCACTTCCCCTCTTCCTCACTTCTCATCCTTGGAACTGCTTGAATTGAAAACATGCACTGCTAAAAATATGTATATATTAAAAATAATAAAGAGTAACAGGGCATGTTGATGTCAAAAATGCCTTAGCAGGGGCCCGGCAGGATGGCTCAGTGGTCTAAAGCGCCTGCTTAGGAAAGCTTGGGCGGCTGCAGGGACCGCGGTTTGATCCCCGGCTCCAAATGCTGCACCAGCCCTGCCGTCGGGGCGGGCTGAGCCGGCCATAAAAATAAATAAATAAATAAATAAATAAATAAATAAATAAATAAATAAACAAACAAAGGTTCTGAAACAAGAATAAAATAAAATAAAAATAAAGGAGGCTTAGATTCAATAGCCTCCAACATCACAAGCTTCACTGGTGGCCCACTGCAATTGCAGAGCATTTGATTGTGTATGTATCTGCTTCCTCTTAGTCCAAAGAGAAGTATATTCTTTTCCTTTTTTTTTCTAAGCAGCATCAATAGGGAGGTGGGTCATGCCCACACACTGTACTCTGTAGAACGATTGTGAGGACAATATGCAATATGTCAACTTTCAAAAAAAAAAAAAGAAAGGGGAAAAGAAAAAAAAAAGTAATGTTGATTTAGAAGGGTTAATGTTTAATTGTTTGATCAATCTTATATACCTATATGTATCAATCTAAACTGATCTGATGATGAAAATATGTAATATAACCATTGTTAAATTTAAACAATAAAAATATTAAATTTAAAAAAAATTTTTTAAAAAAAATGGGGCCCAGCACGATGGCTCAGTGGTCTAAAGCGCTTGCTTAGGAGAGGTTAGGTGGCTGCAGGGACTGCAGTTCGATTCCCTGCAGCACATGCTGCATCAGCCCTGCCCTTAGGGCAGGCTCAGCCGGGCATAAAAATGAGTGAATAAATAAATAAACAAACAAACAAAAGTTCTGAAACAAGAAATAAAATAAAATAAAATAATTTTAAAAAATGCCTTAGCGCTTCATTATCCTTCAGCCAATAGCACCCTTTCTTACCTGGAGATCTCATGGCTTTTCCTCCTCTTTATTAAAACAGATATTATGGGTCAATGTTTATAAAGGACATACTGTTTGTTGTACCATACTAAGTTGCTCACTTGCATCCATCCTTCATATAATGATGTTCACATTGCCATGAA